>CM071853.1:17953392-18046192 GCA_036507275.1 Sicyos edulis | reverse complement strand
GAGGACGAAAGTCATAAAAGGAGGGAATATTGTAACGACCAGTTTTTCTTCCCGGTCTTCCGGTATGCCCTAGGGGTAATTTGGTAATTTGGTCGGGCCGTCATGGTCGTTTGTGTCTTTTCCGGCTACTAAAATTATTGGATGGTTTTGTAGGTTTTTGGAGGGTTTGTGGTTTGGTTTGAGCAAGGTTTGTTGCAAAAGTAAAAATAAAGGAATTTGTCTTTGCTGTAGGGTTTGAACCAGGTCTCTGGGAAGCTTGTAGAGAGGTGTGCCAATTGAGCCATTAGGTGCTCTTGTTGCTCTTTCGCATCACATCTTAGTTAACCTTGGAGTTTGGAGTTTTGGTGCATTTGGTTAAATGAAATAGAATTAGGTTATTCCATCTTATTCTCCAAAAGCACCTCTTGGCCGCCCAAGCTCTCCATCTCCATAGCCTTGCCGAGTTCTTCATCCTTGCCTCTCATTGGGTTCGATCATCATCATTCCGGGTAAGTCTTCGTCTTCTTCATCTTCTCATTTGGGTGTTTGTTGGCGAATGTAAGAAAAAAGGGGTTGTGTGTGTGTGTGTGTTGTGCAGCCGGCGAGAGGAGCAGACCATCATCATCCCACCCAGCTCGCACGCCGGATCGGTCGAACCAGCCCCCGCACGACGCCCAGACTGTCCCAGCAGCCTCGCCGTTCGCCAGCAAAGAAGCGATCGCCCGATCGCTCGCCACGCCAGAGGTCCTCGCCAGCGCCGGCCGCGTCCACCGATCGCTCGCGACGCCCTCGCCGTGTCCGCTTGCCGAGCTGCTCGCTGCGGCGCCTTCGCTCGAGCGTTCGCCCGCGCGCCTCGCTGCCGAGTTGCTCGCCGTGTCCGCATCGCACGCCAGCGCTGCGCGCGCGCCGCCCAGACGCAGCGCGCGCGCGCTGTGTCCTCCTCCCCTCGCTGCCGTGCGGCGCCTGCAGCCGGCCAGCGTCCTTGCCGTGCCCGGCTGCCAGCGACCCAAGCTCGTGTCGTCGCGCGCGTGAGTTCCCGAGCCGAGCTTTGCTGTTTCTATTGTTGTTTAGATATTTTAGATGCCGATTATTGTTGGTTTGCTAGGTTCCCGCTCGCTAGCTCGGGATTGTTCATGACTTAGGATTTGTGTGTAAAAGTCTTCCGACCAAGGTAAGGGTTTCTTACAGGGGTTGTGTGGACCTGCGGTATATTTGTGATTGTTGTTTTGTATATGCTGTGTATGTTTACTAGCATGTTTAGCCTAGGTGCTCTGCAGAATTCTCGATGGCATGAACTCTTGTATTGTTTCTCATGTTAGCCCATGCTAGGTTGTTCTATTCTAGCATGTTCGATATCTGTTCTTGCTTCGTAGTATCATGCTAGGTTCTTTGTATCCGATGAGCACGTATTGGACCGCATTGATTGAATCGTTATTATTGTTAAGGTTTAGAATTGAGGTAGATAGAATCATCCGCCCGATGCATAAAGTATCTTGCATCTATGGCAAGGGCGTTCGAGACAGTTCTCCGTCCTTGGACCCCGTGAGGGATTAGCTATCCCAACCGGTAGGCCCTGCAATCTTGGGTGAGGGTGGCGCATCGTTAAATGCCCCAACGGTCGGGATGATGACTTGGCATTGCCTCGTCCCCGGCGATCGACACGTCCTCGGCGTGTTGGCCGTAGCCCTTGATTGCCACTGTTAGGGCAAGGACCGCTTCACGGTGTAAGCCTACCACGGCCGGTTCCTTAGCCTCAGTGCGGTGGTACAGGTGACATAGTTCACGTGTCGAGTCTCACACCCTATGTCGGTGACACCGATCGAGAGATTTAGTTAGGCATGGTGATCGAACACAGGCGGCTTGCCACTAGACCCGGCACCCCCGAGTTTGCGGTAGCATGCGGTGCGGCGCTTACGCTCATTACGGCGCCGATCGAGAGCTCCTCGGGATCTTGAGCGATGCACCTTTCGTATCGGCAGTGAGAGCGGTGAGGCGGGACTTGTTCTGTATAGTGCGTTTAGTGTGTTGTGGTATTTTCCGGATTAAGACCACGAGATGGCATCCGAGGTCCAAGTGTGGACTTTGCTATGTGCTCCGCTCTGTGTTTGTACTCATAGCTTGCATACATTCTTCTAGATGATCATGTATATCGTATTGTACCCCGGTTGGGGATTCTTCTTTGGGTAATTCGTTACTCACCCTTATTACGTGGTTTTCCACAGGTAATCAAGCGGGAGAGCAGGATGGGTGAAGGGGAAGCTGTGATCATGGAACTGCATCAACTCGATTGTTTTATTTTAATTATCATGACTCTTCACTTTTTATTATTTCCCCTGAATGCATGTAGAGGCAGGCACAGAGCCCCGGATGTTTTCTTACGTTTTATGGATTCCAAGCATATTGGTACTTGTGGATTGTTTTAATGGTTTAAATAAATCTACGATCAGAGTGTGCTTTTAGAAATGTATGTTTTGGTTGTTGAATGTTTCTGTTTTTACTTGGAATCCGAAATGTATTTTTCATAATGTCTTTTATTTTCACTACATGCATTGGGGTAAAGGCCCATTTAGAGCCCCTTTTGGGTCGGGTCTTTACACCGAGCCGACTTTGCCGCATGACCCCAAGCTCGTGGTCGCGCGCGCGTGAGTTCCCAGAGCCGAGCTTGCTGTTCTATTGTTGTTTAGATATTTTAGATGCTTGATTATTGTTGGTTTGCTAGGTTCCCGCTCGCTAGCTCGGGATTGTTCCGCATGACTTAGGATTTATGTGTAGAAGTCTTCGACCAAGGTAAGGATCTCTTACGAGGTTGTGTGGACCCTGCGGTATATTTGTGATTGTTGTTTTGTATGCTGTGTATGTTTACTAGCATGTTTAGCCTAGGTGCTCTGTGCAATTCTGATCGCATGAACTCTTGTATTGTTTCTCATGTTAGCCCATGCTAGGTTGTTCTATTCTAGCATGTTCGATATCTGTTCTTGCTTCGTAGTATCATGCTAGGCTCCTTGTATCTGTTGAGCACGTATTGGACCTGCATTGATTGAATTGTTATTATTATTATTGTTAAGGTTTAGAATTGAGGTAGATAGAATCATCCGGGCCCGATGCATAAAGTATCTTGCATCTATGGCAAGGACGTTCGAGACGATTCTCCGTCCTTGGACCCCGTGAGGGATTAGCTCATCCCCAACCGGTAGGCCCCGCAATCTTGGGTGAGGGTGGCGCATCGTTAAATGCCCCAACGGTCGGGATGATGACTTGGCATTGCCTCATCCCGGCGATCGACACGTCCTCGGCGTGTTCGGCCGTAGCCCTTGATTGCCACTGTTAGGGCAAGGACCGCTTCTCGGTGTAAGCCTACCACGACCGGTTCCTTAGCCTCGGTGCGGTGGTACAGGTGACATAGTTCACGTGTCGAGTCTCACACCCCTATGTCGGTGACACCGATCCGGAGATTTAGTTAGGCATGGTGGTGAACACGGGCGGCTTGCCACTAGACCCGGCACCCCGAGTTTGCGGTAGCATGCGGTGCGCGCTTACGCTCATTCTGGCGCCATTGGAGAGCTCCTCGGGATCTTGAGCCGATGCACCTTTCGTATCGGCGATGTGAGACAGCCGAGGCCGGGACTTGTTCCCGTATAGTGCGTTTAGTGTGTTGTGGTATTTTCCGGACTAAGACCACGAGATGGCATCCGAGGTCCAAGTGTGGACTTAGCTATGTGCTCCGCTCTGTGTTTGTACTCATAGCTTGCATACATTCTTCTAGATGATCATGTATATCGTATTGTACCCCGGTTGGGGATTCTTACTTTGGTAATTCGTTACTCACCCTTATTCGTGGTTTTCCACAGGTAATCAAAGCGGGAGACAGGATGGTGAAGGAGGAGCTATGATCATGGAACTCACTGTCATCATCTCGATTGTTTTATTTTAATTATCATGACTCTTCACTTTTTATTATTTCCACGAATGCATATAGGCGGGGCACAGAGCCCCGGGATGTTTTCTTACGTTTTATGGATTCCAGCATATTGGTACTTGTGGATTGTTTTAATGGTTTAAATAAATCTCTCGATCAGTGTGCTTTTAGAAATGTATGTTTTGGTTGTTGAATGTTTCTGTTTTTACTTGGAATCAAATGTATTTTTCATAATGTCTTTTATTTTCACTACATGCATTGGGGTAAAGGCCCATTTAGAGCCCTTTTGGGTGGGGTCTTTCTGACTATCTACTGAATTCTAAACCTTAACAATAATAACGATTCAATCAATGCGGTCAATACGTGCTCACAGATACAAGGAAAATAGCATGATACTACGAAGCAAGACGGATATCGAACATGCCGAATGGAACAACCTAGCATGGGCTAACATGAGAAACAATACAAGAGTTCATGCCATCAGAATTTGAGCAGAGCACCTAGGGCTAAACATGCTAGTAATCATACGAGCATACAAAACAACAATCACAAATATACCGCAGGCCCACACAACTCAGAAGAAATCCTTACCTTGGGTGGGAGGCTTCTACACACAAATCCTAAGCCGGAACAATCCCGAGCTAGCGAGAGGAACCTAGCAAACCAACAATAATCGGCATCTAAAATTTCTAAACAACAATAGAACGGCAAGCTCGGCTCAGGGAACTCACGCGGCGGCACGGCGACACGAGCTTGGAGCTGCGGCAAGCTGGCTGGGCTGGTTTGTGTTGCTTGTGCAGCCGGGCACGGCACAGGCGAGGCGCAGCTTGCGCGGTGGCGAGCGTCTAAGCGGCGGCGCGCGGTATTTGGCGTGCGATGCGGACACGGCGAGCGGCTCGGCAGCGCAGCGCGCGCGCGGGCGCACGTCTGGCCGCGCTTTATTCTTGCACGATC
Source organism: Sicyos edulis (assembly GCA_036507275.1). Lineage (NCBI taxonomy): Eukaryota > Viridiplantae > Streptophyta > Magnoliopsida > Cucurbitales > Cucurbitaceae > Sicyos > Sicyos edulis. Next base: position 18,041,343 of record CM071853.1, on the reverse strand, counting down.
GGCGTCGCGATCGACCGGCTGGACGTCGCGGCAGCGTGGGCGATCTGATCTTCTTTGGACGAACGGCAAAGGCTGCTAGGCGGATCGGCGTCTGGTGGTCGCTGCGCAGATCGGCGCGGGCGAGCTGGTGGTCGATGATGATGATTTGCTCCTACCGTTGGCCGCAACCAACACAAACACACACACACTCTACATCTTACCTTCGCCAAGCATCAAAAACCAAATGAGGAGATGAAGAGGATGAAGACTTACCCGGAATGATGATGATCGAACCCAAGGAGATGCAAGGGAAGAAGAATTCGGCAAGGCAATGGAGAGGGAGAGCTTGTGCGGCCAAGAGGAGTTTTGGAGAAGAAGATGGAATAAACCTAATTCTATTTCATTTAACCAAATGCACCAAAACTCCAAAATCCAAGGTTAACTAAGATGTGATGCAGAAAGAGTAACAAGAGCACCTAATGGCTCAATTGGCACACATCTCTACAAGCTTCCCAGAGACCCGGGTTCAAACCCTACTGCAAAGACAAATCCCTTAAATTTTACTTTTGCATCAAACCTTGCTCAAACCAAACCTCAAACCCCTCCAAAAACCTACATAAATCCATCCAATAATTTTAGCAACTGGAAAAAGACATAAACGGCCCTGACGGCCCGACCAAATTACTAAAATACCCCTAGGGCATACCTGGAAGACCGGGATGAAAACCTGGGTCGTTACAATATTCCCTCCTTTTTATGACTTTCGTCCTCGAAAGTCCTTAAGACTGAAACAACACGAGATCTTGCATTCTCATCCCCGTCCTTCCCGCCACGAGCGGCCTCCTCGAACTCGGACTCCTTCACTAAACTTTTACCAAGCGGATCTCAATTCTACATAGCGTCTTCGACTCAAGACCGAGAATACTCATAGGCTTCTCCTCGAAGCCCAAACCCTCAATCAGTGCAAGGGCTCAAAATCCACAATGAACAATGGGTCCGACACATGCTGCCCCAACATCGATACATAAAAACACTGCACAAATTGTCAACAAACAAACTCAACCCTACAACAAATCTGGCCAAACAAGCTGAACCTTCCAGATTCCAAAACTAAACGGCCTACTCTTACTTCACAAGAGACCAACAAACCTCAAACCTTGACTACAGCCTTAACGAGATACAAACGAACCACCAACTGGCGACTGATCCAAAAAGACAAACTTCTCCAACTAGAACACGACCACAACACTTAAGCAACCATCTTAAGGAGAAATCGCGAACCAAAGGCAAAGGGCACCATCCTGGTACACGGACGGCGCCTAACACTCACACCGGTGAAACTTCAGCTACGGCCACCTAAAAAAAAAACAAGGGCCAAGCACAGACTCCACTCGGCCAAGCCAACAAACTAGAACTCCTCATCGGCCGAACGCAAACTTTCCAACGAACACCTACCCGCAACCGACCGAGGAGAACATCGCCAGGCAAGGAACATCCAACCTTCCTCTCAAGGAAAACTCGGGAAGCAAGGACTAAACCATCACGCAGCCTATCTCTGCGACACAACACCTTGAGGAAAGCAGCTCTCTGACACCAACCAATGCCACGGCACCTCTGTGCCAACTCACTCAAACGCGGCTCTGCTAACACCAACTGGGAACTCACAACAACTAGGAACAAAGCCCGAGAAGGGCTTGCTCAGCAGAACTCAACCCAAACTTATAACGAGCAACGCTCGCCTCCAAGCTACTACTCAACTCTTAAAATCCAACTGGCTACTCAAAGGACTTCCCCTTTAAGCCTAAGCCTAACTCATCTTCCAACCAGAAGCTCCACTCCCAAAACCTCACAAGGAAAAGCGGATAACGACAACCTCAAAGCTTACGGATCACGAGCCACACGAATCCGCAAGACTACCTCGCAAGCTATCACTCGAGGCTGGCATCCAAGGAGCAACTCAACCACCACAGAGGCTAGAGGGAAAGGAAATCTTCAATCCCCAAAGAACTAACAACTTGCCAGAACAACACAACTCTTACTAGCTGGCCTCCGCCCTTGCGGGAACAAACAACTCTTGCTTGCTAACAACACAAAGCGAGGACCTCTCATTTGGGCTGACATTTGCGCTACTCGATCGACTACACAACTCGAAGCTAAAAGTGACTCATCGCCAACGGAAACGACTTCCCAAAGCAAGCAAACTCCGGAAGGCGTGAACTCCACACACGCTCATTGACTTGCTCAAACCCAAGGCAACAAGACAACCAACTCTCTTGGAAGCAACACCCAAGAGAAAACTCAACCAATCGGACCACCAAACCGAAACAAACAAGCACTTGCTCAAGCTGCCGAGGAGGGTCAACTCCCAAAACTTATCGACTAGGAACAAGACCTCGTGGCAACGCCCTTGGCCTAGAACCGAACTAGCTCTCGAAACAACAAACGAACCAAATCTTGGCCAAACACTCACAAGAGGCAGAACAACCTTTCTTACTGCGGCCTCTAGAACACCATCCAAGAATCCGCTTAACTGGACAAACGACTACTTCCAAGCAAAGCCAACAAACTTTTCCTTCAAGCTAGCGCTTCCACCATTAACTCCAAGACCAAGGAGTAACGACAACTCCCGAAGGAAACGGCTCTTACAAGCGGACAACCAGCGGACCAGAGAACTCCACATACGCTCACTGTCTTGCTCCACAGAGCAACAACATCTAATCTCACGGGGCACAACAAGGGTCCATCTCAGATGAACCTCCAAATGCCAAGCGGGGCAACTCAACATCACGAAACAGAAAAAACAACCAACATGGCACAAACCACTCGCCCCCACGAGCAAAACTAAACTCTAGCAACTCCAATCCACACCTTGGTCAACACCAAGCATCAACTTGCCACCACACCGAAACCACTCCGGACTTTACTCCAAACAAACACTAGCTTGCTAGTCTACCAAGACTGCTAGCAACTCCACCGAGGCTACAAACTACACGCCTCCGGCTAGCCAGCTGAAACTCACTAGCTGGGCTCAGTGAGAGCTCTAGAGAGGTTCTCCACAACCTAGGGTTCTTGGCAACCCTCGACACACACACTGCCTAGGCATGCGATCTAACAGACAAGCTGCTGAACAAACAACTCCAATTTCAGCATCCCAACCATGTTTGGCCAACTCCAACTCCTTGGGAACCTAGAGGACCCGAAACGCTACAGAATGCGTCATCCTCCTACTCAAAGCATCGGCCACAACATAACTTCTACCCAAGGAAGGATCCGAACAACTCTCTTAGCCATGACGATCAGAAACCACGCGGCTTAGCTACCACCGCTCTTGTTCAGTTTCCAACTGAACTCCAACCAACGATCAACAAGAAGATCCGCCAACCAAGCTTAGGCCCAACTTAACAAATCTTGCCTAAGCAACAACTTGATACCACGAGCACGGTATCCTTACCACCTCAACCAAAGCCTTACAACAACCACCGGAGTCCAACTTCTCTAGGAACCGAGCACGAGATCTCCAAAGCAAACCCTACATGGATCGAAACTCTCGCCACGAAGCGAACCACACAAAACACACTTGTGTGCACAACTCCCAACCTTCCTTTAGAGATCCAAGACTAACAAGCGCTTTTCCACAAAGCAACGATAACTCTGGCAATGATACAAACAATCCAAGGAACACCAAAAGTTCCATCTCCACACGATACTCGGCCGAGGCAACCTTGCTCTACCAAAGTATAATCATGCCAAACCAAACTTACTTTGTACCAAGCCTCTACCAAGGGTGCTTACCCCTAAGGCATCCAAAACCTCTCGCAAGGCATCAGCTCATCTCGCCTCAAAAGCATCCAACTCGCCTCATAGGCATCCAGCTCATCTGATAAGCATCCAACTCATGGTCCCTCAACTGGACCAAACTCGCATCTACAATGCTCAACTCTCCTCAGATTTAGGCACTCGAAGGTAGTTGACCGCACTACCAACCACAAGGAAAATCTCTTGGCCTTAACACTAGCACGAGACTCACGCGCACCAACATTTACCAACCGGCAACCTGCTGACTTACTCAACCTCCAGAAACATTGGGAAGAGGCTCCGGCTCCTCTCGAGCATCCTTTCGCTTGTAGTCCATCGACTACCACCGAACTAGCCCTGCGCACGACCTAAAGCGGGTGCAAGCGCCATAAAACAGATCCAAGGCTAAAGGAGTACGTTGAACTCCGAACGGCATAGAACCATCTGCTATGCCCAAGCCAAACTCAAGCTCGAACCGGACTTAGTGCCAAAGTGGCACACCAACCAATGCACCTCAAGTGCTACTACTACCAAATCCACATCTCGAGGAAGTGGGTGCATTGTTAAACAACAAAGAGAGGCTCGCAAAGGGGCAAAGATGACCCTTCATCCGCCTCAAGCCACTAACATGGCAACTTGCCAAACAATCGGGCGTGGTGGAGACTCTGCTAGTCCACCTCTCACAAGGGACTTCCACCACCATCGATGAACCAAAGCAGCCACGAGGAACGGCCTCGAGCAAAGCAGGCATCCCACACACGGATGCTAAACTCAAAACTGGCCAACTACTTTACTACTAGCGGTGGGACTTACTAAAACATCGAGCTCTACAGGCATCCATTTGCCAACCTGGGCGTCTCCATCAACGCCAACAAACTCATCTGAATAAGCTGCTTGATCATGCCCTCCGGGAACCTCGGGGCTACAAGAGCTACCGGGGAAAAATGTTGAAACAAACTGCATCATTTGGGCTATCTGTGCCGGGACTCCTAACTACGCGCTACAAAGCTGCGCGCTGGTCTCCGCTCTCGATAGCTAAAGACACGCCATCAAATCTCTCATGGTGGAGCACACTCTCGCTCAAGGAGTCTCACTCGAGGCGCTGCTAGCCTCTACCCCTCCTCTAGGCAACTCAAGCTGCCGGGCCAAATCACGGCATGCGGGCCTAACAACCCTGGACGCGGCCTCAACATCAACACGATCGGTCCAACTCCTCGGTCGGACATGCCAAGCGCCCTGCTCCTCTGGGTGCGATCAACATACTAGCGATCTGCACGAAGCACCTCCACCCTCTCACTAGGGGAAAAGCGACAAGAATCGGGCCACAAATGGCCAGCGGGAGTCTAAGCTCGCCTCCCCTGGAACGATGTCCCAGGGCATCCGAATCTATCTGGATACCTCAACAAGCTGCTAAACAAACTGCTCGCACTGCGGGAAAGTTGGCATGATGGCTCACTAAGCCCAAACCAACAACGAGCCAGAACCTGCTCGTCTCCGCTCCACAACACCAAACAAGGCATACACTAGATGATAGGTATTGTAAATTCTTAACCCTTTTTCTTTCTAAAACAATAAACCTAGGCGTACCTGATGACTGTCGGAGTGCTGGTGATCATGGAAGGATGACCTACAACAAAAGGTTAGTCTACAGAATCTATGACTCTGAGCTCTGATACCAACTGTAAAGACCCGACCCAAAAGGGGCTCTAAATGGGCCTTTACTTCAATGCATGTAGTGAAAATAAACGACATTATGAAAAATACATTTCGGATCCCAAGTAAAAACAGAAACATTCAACAACCAAAACATACATTTCTAAAAGCATACTCTGATCAGAGATTTATTTAAACCATTAAAACAATCCACAAGTACAAATATCTTTGGAATCCATAAAAGCGTAAGAAAACATCCACGGGACTCTGTGCCCGTCTACATGCATTCGGGGAAATAACAAAAGTCAAGAGTCATGATAAAATAAAATAATCGAGAGATGACAAAGCAGGATTCCATGATCACAGCTCCTCCTTGACCATCCTGTCTCCCGCTTGATTATTACTGTGGAAAACCACAGAATAAGGGTGAGTAACGAATTACCCAGTAAGAATCCCCAACCGGGGTACAATACGATATACAAGATCATCTAGAAGAATGTATGCAAGCTATGAGTACAAACACAGAGCGGAGCACATAGCTAAGTCCACACTTGGACCTCGGATGCCAACTCGTGGTCTTAGTCGGAAATACCACAACACACTATACGCGCTATACGGGAACAAGTCGGCCTCGGCCGCCTGACGACGATACGAAAGGTGCAATGGCTCAAGATCCCAAGGAGCTCTCGATCGGTATTGTAATGAGCGTAAGGATGCACCGCGTGCTTCTACAGACTATGGGGGGGTGCCGGGTCTAGTGGCAAAAGCTGCCCATATCCGGATACCACGCCTAACTAAATCTCCGGATCGGTGTCACCGACATAGGGGTGTGAGACACGGACACGTGAACTATGTCGGCTGTACCACCGCACCGAGGCTAAGGAACGGGTCATGGTAGGCTTACACCAGAAGCCGTCCTTACCTTAACAGTGGCAATCAAGGGCTACCGCCGAACACGGCGAGGAGCGTGTTGGCTGCCGGGGACTAGGCATTGCCAAGTCATCATCCCGACCGTTGGGGCATCGCCAGACTACCACCTCACCCAAGATTGCAGGGCCTACCGGTTGGGATAGCTAATCCCTCACGGGGTCCAAGGACGGAGAACTGTCTCAATCGTCCTTGCCATAGATGCAAGATACTTTATGCATCGGGCCCGGATGATGCTATCTACCTGAATTCTAAACCTTAACAATAATAACGATTCAATCAATGCAGTCCAATACGTGCTCAACAGATACAAGGAACCTAGCATGATACTACGAAGCAAGACAGATATCGAACATGCCAGAATGGAACAACCTAGCATGGGCTAACATGAGAAACAATACAAGAGTTCATGCCAGTCAGAATTGTAACAGAGCACCTAGGGCTAAACATGCTAGTAATCATACACAGGCATACAAAACAACAATCACAAATATACCGCAGGGCCCACACAACTCCGGTAAGAAATCCTTACCTTGGTCGGGAGGCTTCTACACACAAATCCTAAGCTGCGGAACAATCCCGAGCTAGCGAGCGGGAACCTAGCAAACCAACAATAATCAGCATCTAAAATGTCTAAACAACAATAGAACAGCAAGCTCGGCTCGGGGAACTCACGCGGCACGACGACACGAGCTTGGAGCTGCTGGCAAGCTGGGCTGGGCGCTGGCTGCGCGCTGGCACGGCACGGCACGGCAGGACTTCGCGGCCCGCTGCGCGCATGGCACGCGGCTGGCGAGGACGCAGCGCGCGCGCGCGTGAGCGTCTAAGCGGCGCGCGTGGCGCCTGGCGTGCGCGGCGCGACACGGCCAGCAGCTCAGCGAGGACGCGCGCGCGGCGAACGTCTCTGGCGAAGGCGCGCGGTAGCTGGCGGCGGCGACGAGCGGCAGCGACGCAGACGCGGCTGGACGCGCGGGCGCTGGCGAGGACCTCCTGGCGTGCGAGCGATCGGGCGAGGACGAACGACGATCTGGGCTGCTGTTGCTGGCGCGATCCGGCGTGCGATCTGACCGGCTGGACGTGCGACGACAGGGGCGATCTGTGCTTCTTTGAATAACGGCAAGGCTGCTAGGCGGATCTGGCGTGCGGCAGGGCTGCTTCGACAGATCTGGGCGTGCGAGCTGGTCGGCGATGATGGCTGCTCCTCTCGGCTGGCTGCAACCAACACAAACACACACACACTCTACATCTTACCTTCGGCCAGCATCAAAAACCAAATGAGGAGATGAAGAGGATGAAGACTTACCCGGAATGATGATGATCGAACCCAAGGAGATGCAAGGGAAGAAGAATTCGGCAAGGCAATGGAGAGGGAGAGCTTGTGCGGCCAAGAGGAGTTTTGGAGAAGAAGATGGAATAAACCTAATTCTATTTCATTTAACCAAATGCACCAAAACTCCAAAATCCAAGGTTAACTAAGATGTGATGCAGAAAGAGTAACAAGAGCACCTAATGGCTCAATTGGCACACATCTCTACAAGCTTCCCAGGAGACCCGGGTTCAAACCCCGGCTGCAGCACAAATCCCTTAAATTTTACTTTTGCATCAAACCTTGCTCAAACCAAACCTCAAACCCCTCCAAAAACCTACATAAATCCATCCAATAATTTTAGCAACTGGAAAAAGACATAAACGGCCCTGACGGCCCGACCAAATTACTAAAATACCCCTAGGGCATACCTGGAAGACCGGGATGAAAACCTGGGTCGTTACAAACAAGCACTAGCTTGCTAGACTACCAAGTCTGCCAGCAACTCACCCGAGGAACACTTTCTGGGTCTGACTGAGCTCTGGAGAGGCTCTCCACAACCAAGGGATCCTCCGATCACCCTCCGACACACACGGTCGTCAAACGATCTAACAGACAACTGGCTACACGGGCACAACCCTCTCCAGCATCTCTACTACGCTGGCCAACTCCAACTTCTTAAAAACCAAGAAGACCGGAAACGCTACAGAATGCGTCATCCTCCTACTCAAACATCAACCACAACATAGCTTCTGCCCAAGGTAAGGATCTGAATAGCTCTCTTAGCCATAACGATCAGAAACTACTCGGCTTTGCTACCACCGCTCTTGTTCGGTTCCAACTGAACTCTAACCAGGTCAAGGTCCAACTAGCAAAACTTGCTTAAACAACAACCCGGCTACGAGCACGATATCCTTACAACCAAAGCTAGGGCACTTGCCAAGAACTAAAGCCTTGACAACTCAAAGACTGATCACTGGTTCCTCAACACGAACCTCTCGTGGTTCTCCAAACATACACCACGGAACGAGCTACACAATAGTACACCGGGGTGTACAGCTCCAACTTGATTCCTTAAGATCCAATGCCAACAAGGACTCTCACATTGGGGCAACTTTTGCCTCAACAGAGCCACTACTAACAAGGGAGCAACAAGAGTTCAAACCCTCTCGGGGCCAACTCACCACGAAAAGCCACATTGGCCAACTCACTCTTACAAGAGCGTATCCATACCAAGCTAACATACCTCAAACCAATGTGCCCACTAAACGTGCTCCGATCAACCATCCAACTCATGGCTCTAACACTGGATCAACCACGCATCCTCGATGCCAACACTACCCATACTAGGGTAACTCAAAGGGTAGCCGAATCATGCTACCATCAATCTGGTTCACAAGCTCACAACACAGGCGCTAGAACTCGAACGCTCTAGCTCTTAACAGCCTACAGCATCCTTTGCACCCAATTCTCGGTGACCCTGAAATGCTCCTACTTTCCCTCGAATGACCTCAAACTTGTAATTCTCTGACTACCACCGAGCTAGATCTCCTATACAACCCAAACAGGTGCAACCTCAGGAAATGGGTACGAGACTAGTGGGGATGTTATACTCTGGGGGCCATGGAACCACCTGCACAAAAAGTGCCAACAGGCCTGAATCTAGGCCTCCTCTCAAAGCTTGGTGCCAATAGGCACTACATCCTTTACAACACAAAACAACCATATACGAGCTTTATGCCCCTCTGAGGGTAGGGAAGGTCACACTCCAAGTGACGGGGCAATGGCACGTAACACAAGAGTCCCAACGCTCGAGCAGTCTAATCTCTGGCATCTCGCCTAACAGACATGCCACGACCTACTCCTGCATCCCACTCGATGCTCAACAAAAGCTCAGGCCAACTCCTCGGGTGGCAACAACTTGTTCCACATTTGGAACATGCAAACAAAAGAGTGCTCCACTCTACTAGCCCGCTGAAATCCACAGACGGATTAAGCCCTGACAAGCAAACTCCACACTACACCCTGGCTACGAGGGTACTAAAAGAACTTGCTGTAAAACGACAGCAGGCTTGCAAGGGGGCAAAGATGTCTCTCCATCTTCCTCAAGCCACTAACAAGGCAACTTGCCAATCAATCGGGCGACTGGTGGAGACTCTGCTGGCCCACCTCTCTTAAGGGACTTCCACCACCAACTGCTGTATCAAACAGCACAGGAACGTCACACTTCGGCCTCTAAACAGCAGGACATCCCAACACACGGATGATAAACTCAATCCTGGCCAACCGCTTTACTACTAGCAGTAGGACTTTCTAAAACATCGAGCTCTACAGGCTTCCACTAGCCAAACTGGGCGGCTCCATCAACGCCAACAATCTCATCTGCATAAACCTGCTGATCATGCCCTCCCGGGAATCTCCGGGGCTACAAGAGCTACTGGGGGGGGTGTGTAACGACCCAGGTTTTCATCCCGGTCTTCCAGGTATGCCCTAGGGGTATTTTAGTAATTTGGTCGGGCCGTCAGGACCGTTTATGTCATTTTCTAGTTGCTAAAATTATTGGATGGATTTATGTGAGTTTTTGAGGCTTTGTGGATGTGTTTGGGCATGGGGAGATGCAAAAGGAAAATTGTGTGTTAAAAGTGTGTTTGGTGGGTTTCGAACCCAGGTGGTCTGAGAAGTCAGGTGGGTGGTGTGGCCAGTTGAGCTATGGAGAGCTCTTGTTGCTCCTTCCGGGTCATTTTATAGTTAGCCTTGGGTTTTGGAGTTTTGTTGTATTTGGTTAAAAGAGAAAGGAAGCTAGGTTTGCATTTCTTCTCCAACACCTCACTTTGCCGCACAAGCCAGCCTCCCGGCCCAGCCAGAGATCGCGGCGCGCCAGAGATCCACCGTCGCCCAGATCCGGCCTGTCGCAGCCCTGCCTTGCCGCCGCAGACGCCCTCGACCAGCAGCTGCACCAGATCCGGCCGAGGATCAGCAGATCGCTTGTCGCAGGCCAGGTCGCAGCCGAGGGAAGCCATCGCCCAGATCGCACCAGTGAGCCCGTCGCGCCGCCGGCCGTTCGAATCTGCCGGCGGCACGCCGAGAGCAACGCGTCGGTCAGCCCTGTCGCCGTCGCACACCAGCAGCCGCCCAGATCCGTCCATCGCACGCCCAGTCCTCGCGCAGGCCCGCCGTCGCACCAGTTCGCGCGCAGCAGCAGATCGCCCGTGTCCGCGCGCCTTCGCTCCGAGCCGCTCGCCCGCACGCCCAGACGCTCGCTCGTGCTCAGCCGCTCGCCCAGCGCCCGCGCGCCTTCGCCCGTGCCGTGCTCCAGCGCGTGTCCGCGCGCGCAAGCGCCTTGGCGCGCTGCCAGCGCCGGCCAGCCGCACCTGACTGCCACAAGAAGACTTTTCGGCCCCGTGTCGTCGTGCCGTGTGAGTGCCCCGAGCCGAGCCTGCTTGTTTTATTATATTTTAGGGCTATGATTGTGATTTCTATTGTGTTTGTTAGGTTCTCGTTAGCTAGCTCGGGATCGATCGCAGCGTAGGATTTTGTGTGTAGTTGCCTCCCGGCCAAGGTAAGGATTTCTTACCGGAGTTGTGTGGGCCCTGCGGTATATTTGTGATTGTTGTTTTGTATGCCTGTGTATGATTATTAGCATGTTTAGCCCTAGGTGCTCTGTTCTGAATTCCTGACTGGCATGAACTCTTGTATTGTTCCTCATGTTAGCCCATGCTAGGTTGTTCCATTCTGGCATGTTCGATATCTGTTCTTGCTTCGTAGTATCATGCTAGGTTCCTTGTATCTGTTGAGTACGTATTGGACTGCATTGATTGAATTATTATTATTATTGCTATGGTTTAGAGTTCAGGTAGGTAGCATCATCCGGGCCGGATGCATAACGTAACTTGCATCCGAAGCGGGGACGCACGAGATGGTACTCCGTCCCCGATCCCGTTAGGGTTTAGCTAACCCTAACGGGTGCCCCGCAATCTTGGGTGAGGGTGGCAAAGCGTTTATTGCCCCAACGGTCGAGATGATGACTTGGCATTGCCTCGTCCGGCGATCGGCACGTCCTCGGCGTGTTCGGCCGTAGCCCTTGATTGCCACTGTTAGGGCAAGGACCGCTTCTGGTGTAAGCCTACCACGGCCGGTTCCTTAGCCTCGAGTGTGCGGTGGTACAGGTGACATAGTTCACGTGTCGAGTCTCACACCCTATGTCGGTGACACCGATCCAGAGATTTAGTTAGGCATGGTGATTGAACACAGGCGGCTTGCCACTAGACCCGGCACCCCGAGTTTGCGGTAGCATGCGGTGCGCGCTTACGCTCATTCTGGCGCCGATCGGAGAGCTCTTCGGGATCTTGAGCGAGTGCACCTTTCGTATCGGCGATGAAGCAGAGGCAGGACTTGTTCCCGTATGATAGCGTATTGTGTGGTGGATTTATTTTCCGGACTAAGACCACGAGTTGGCATCCGAGGTCCAAGTGTGGACTTAAGCTATGTGCTCTATTTACGTGTTTATACTCATAGCTTGCATACATTCTTCTAGATGATCATGTATATCGTATTGTACCCCGGTTAGGGATTCTTCTTGAGTAATTCGTTACTCACCCTTATCTCGTGGTTTTCCACGAGGTAACCAAAGCGCGAGACAGGATGGTGAAGGAGGAGCTGTGATCATGGAATCCTGCTGTCATCTCGACCATTTTATTATATCATGACTCTTGACTCTTGTTATTTCCCTGAATGCATGTAGGCGGGCACGGAGCCCTAGGATGTTTTCTTACGTTTTATGGATTCCAAAGCATATTTGTACTTGTGGATTGTTTAAATGGTTTAAATAAATCTACGATCGAGTATGCTTTTAGAAATGTATGTTTTGGTTGTTGAATGTTTCTGTTTTTACTTGGGATCCAGAAATATATTTTTCATAATGTCTTTTATTTCCAATACATGCATTGGGGTAAAGGCCCATTTAGAGCCCCTTTTGGGTCGGGTCTTTCTGATTGGTATCGAGCTCAGAGTCATAGATTCGTAGACCGACCTTTTGTTTGTAGGTCATCCTTCCATGATCACCAAGACTGGATACGTGATCATCAGTGCGCCTAGGTTTATTGTTTTAGAAAGAAAAAGGGTTAAGAATTTACAATACTGTCATCTTGTGTATGCCTTGTGTAGTGTTGTGGAGCGGAGACGAGCGAGTGTTCGACTCGTTCTTTGGTTTGGGCTTAGTGAGCCATCATGCCAACTTTCATGATGCGAGCAGTTTGTTTAGCAGCTTGTTGAGGTATCCAGATAGATTCGGATGCCCACAGGACATCGTTCCGGAGGGAGGCGAGCTTAGACTCCCGTTGGCCATTTGTGGCCCGATTCTTCGCTTTTCCCCTAGTGAGAGGGTGGTGGTGCTTCGTGCGGATCGCCGATATGTTGATCGCACCCGCAGGAGCAGAGGCGCTTGGCATGTCCGACCGAGGAGTTGGACCGATCGTGTTGATGTTGAGGCGCGCCCGAGGTTGTTAGGCCCGCATGCGGATTTGGCCCCGGCAGTTGAGTTGCCTAGAGGAGGGGGTAGAGGCTAGCGGCGCCTCGAGTGAGACTCCTTGAGCGAGTGTGCTCCACCATGAGAGATTTGATGGCGTGTCTTTAGCTATCATAGAGCGGAGACCCAGCGCGATTTTGTAGCGCGTAGTGAGGAGTCCGAGGCACAGATAGCCCGGTGATGAGTTTGTTTGACATTTTTCCCCAGTAACTCTTGTAGCCCGGAGGTTCGGGAGGGCATGATCAGCAGTTTATTCGGATGAGTTTGTTGGCGTTGATGGAGACGCCGGGTTGGCAAATGGATGCTCAGAGAGCTCGATGTTTTAGTAAGTCCTACCGCTAGTAGTAAAGTAGTTGGCCAGTTTGAGTTTAGCATCCGTGTGTGGGATGCCTGCTTTGCTCAGAGGCCGAGGTGTGCCGTTCTGTCTTTGTTTGGTTCATCGGATGGTGGTGGAAGTCCCTTGTGAGGGGTGGACTAGCGAGTCTCCACCAAAGTGGCCCGATTGTTTGGCAAGTTGCCGTGTTAGTGGCTTGAGGCGGATGAAGGGTCATCTTTGCCCCTTGCAAGCCTCTTTGTTGTTTAATGACCCGACTTCCTCGAGATGTGGATTTGGTAGTAGTAGCACTTGAGGTGCATTGGTTGGTGTGCCACTTTGGCACTAAGTCCGGTTCGAGCTTGAGTTTGGCTTGGGCATAGCAGATGGTTCTATGCCGTTCGGAGTTCAGCGTACTCCTTTAGCCTTGGATCTGTTTATGGCGGTTGCACCCGTTTAGGTCGTGCGGAGGGCTAGTTCGGTGGTAGTCGATGGACTACAAGCGAAAGGATGCTCGAGAGGAGCGGAGCCTCTTCCCGAGTGTTCTTTGGAGGTCGAGTAAGTTAGCAGGTTGCCGGTTGGTAAATGTTGGTGCGCGTGAGTCTCGCGCTAGTGTTAAGGCCAAGAGATTTTCCTTGTGGTTGGTAGTGCGGTCCACTACCTTCGAGTGCCTAAATCTGAGGAGAGTTGAGCATTGTAGATGCGAGTTTGGTCCAGTGAGGACCATGAGTTGGATGCTTATCGGATGATTTTGGATGCCTATGAGGCGAGTTGGATGCTTTTGAGGCAAGATGAGCAGATACCTTGCGAGAGGTTTTGGATGCCTTAGGGGTAAGCACCCTTGGTAGAGGCTTGGTACAAAGTAAGTTTGGTTTGGCATGATTATGCTTTGGTAGAGCAAGGTTGCCTCAGCTTCGAGTATCGTGTAGAGATGGAACTTTTGGTGTTCCTTGGATTGTTTGTATCATTTGCCGGGAGTTATCGTTGCTTTGTGGAAAAGCGCTTGTTAGTCTTGGATCTCTAAAGGAAGGTTGGGAGTTGTGCACACAAGTGTGTTTTGTGTGGTTCGTTCCGTGGCGAGAGTTTGAGATCCATGTAGGGTTTGCTTTGGAGATCTCGTGCTCGGTTCCTTGAGAAGTTGGACTCGGTGTTTGTTGTAAGGCTTTGGTTGAGGTGGTAAGGATACCGTGCTCGTGGTATCAAGTTGTTGCTTAGGCAAGATTTGTTAAGTTAGGCCTAAGCTTGGTTGGCGATCTTCTTGTTGATCGTTGGTTGGAGTTCGATTGGAAACCGAACAAGAGCGGTGGTAGCTAAGCGCGTGGTTTCGATCGTCATGGCTAGGAGAGTTGTTCGGATCCTTCCTTGGGTAGAAGTTATGTTGTGGCCGATGTTTTGAGTAGGAGGATGACGATTCTCAGTAGCGTTCGGGTCCTCTAGGTTCCCAAGGAGTTGGAGTTGGCCGGCATGGTTGGGATCTTTGGAAATTGGAGTTGTTTGTTGAGCGGTTATCTGTTAGATCGTATGCGGCAGTGTGTGTGTCGAGGGTTGCCGAAGAACCCTAGGTTGTGGATAGCCTCTCTCGAGAGCTCGATCAGGCCCGGCTAGTGAGTTTTGGTTGGCTAGTTTGGAGGCGTGTAGTTTGTAGCCTCGGTGGAGTTGCTAGCGATCTTGGTAGACTAGCAAGCTAGTGTTTGTTTGGAGTAAAGTCCGGAGTGTTTCGGTGTGGTGGCAAGTTGATGCTTGGTGTTGACCAAGGTGTGGATTGGAGTTGTTAGAGTTTAGTTTTGCTCGTGGGGGCGAGTGGTTTGTACCATGTTGGTTGTTTTTTCTGTTTTCGGGATGTTGAGTTGCCCGTTTGGCATTTGGAGGTTGATCCGAGATGGACCCTTGTTGCGCCCCGTGAGATTAGATGTTGTTGCTCTGGTGGAGCAAGACGGTGAGCGTATGTGGAGTTCTCTGTCCGTTGGTTGTCCGCTTGTAAGAGCCGTTTCCTTCGGGAGTTGTCGAGTTACTCCCTTGGTCTTGGAGTTAATGGTGGAAGCGCTAGCTTGAAGGAAAAGTTTGTTGTTTGCTTGGAAGTAGTCGTTTGTCCATTAAGCGGATTCTTGGATGGTGTTCTAGAGGTTGCAGAAAGGTTGTTCTCGCCTCTTGTGAGTGTTTGGCCAAGATTTGGTTCGTTTGTTGTTTCGAGAGCTAGTTCGGTTCTATTTGGAGGGCGTTATACGAGGTCTTGTTCCTAGTCGATAAGTTTTGGGAGTTGACCCTCCTCCGCAGATTGAGCAAGTCTTTGTTTGTTTCGGTTTGGTGGTCCGATTGGTTGATTTTCTCTTGGGTGTTGCTTCCAAGAGAGTTGGTTCTTGTTGCCTTGGGTTTGAGCAAGTCAGCGAGCGTGTGTGGAGTTCGCCGCTCTTCCGAGGTTTGCTTGCTGGGAAGTCGTTTCCGTTTGGCGAGAGTCACTTAGCTCCCGAGTTGTGTAGTCGATCGAGTAGCGCAATGGTCACCCAATGTGAGAGGGTCCCTCGCTTTGTGTTGTTAGCAAGCAAGAGTTGTTTGTTCCCGCAAGGCGGAGGCCGGCCAAGAAGAGTTGAGTTGTTCGGCAAGTTGTTGGTTCTTTGGGGATTGAAGATTTCCTTTCCCTCTAGCCTCTGTGGTGGTTGAGTTGCTCCTTGGATGCCCGCCTCGAGTGATAGCTTGCATGAGGTAGTCTTGCGGATTCGTGTGGCCCAGATCCGTAAGCTTTGAGGTTGTCGTTATCCGTTTTCCTTGTGAGGTTTTGGGAGTGGAGCTTCAGTTGGAAGATGAGTTAGGCTTAGGCTTAAAGGGAAGTCCTTTGAGTAGCCGGTTGAATTTTAAGAGTTGAGTAGTAGCTTGAGGCAGCGTTGCTCGTTATAAGTTTGGGTTGAGTTCTCTGAGCAAGCCCTTCTCGGGCTTTGTTCCTAGTTGTTGTGAGTTCTCGGTTGGCGTTAGTAGAGCCGCGTTTGAGTGAGTTGGCACAGAGGTGCCGTGGCATTGGTTGGTAAGTCTGTTGATTTTGTTTTCCTCAAGGTGTTGTGTCGCAGATAGGCTGCGTGATGGTTTAGTCCTTGCTTCCCGAGTTTTCCTTGAGAGGAATGTTGGATGTTCCTTGCCTGGCGATTTTCTCCTTAAGATGGTTGCTTAAGTGTTGTGGTCGTGTTCTAGTTGGAGAAGTTTGTCTTTTTGGATCGATGCGCGATTGGTGGTTCGTTTGTATCTCGTTAAGGTTTGTAGTCAAGGTTTGAGGTTTGTTGGTCTTTTGTGAAGTAAGAGTAGGCCGTTTAGTTTTGGAATCTGGAAGGTTGGTTGTTTGGATTTGTTGTAGGGTTGAGTTTGTTTGTTGGCACCGTGTGCACTGAGTTTTTTTTTTTTTTTTTTTTTATATGTATCGATGTTGGGGCAGCATGTGCCGGACCCATTGTTCATTGTGGACTTTGAGCCCTTGCGGTGATTGAGGGTTTGGGCTTCGAGGAGAAGCCTATGAGTATTCGGTCTTGAGTCGAAGACGTTGCATAGAAGTGAGATCCGTTGGTAAAAGTTTAGTGAAGGAGTCTCGAGTTCGGAGGAGGCCGCTCGTGAGCGGGAAGGACGGGATGAGAATGCGATATCTGTGTTGTTTCAGTCTTAAGGACTTTCGAGGACGAAAGTCATAAAAATGAGGAATATTGTAACGACCAGTTTTCATCCCGGTCTTTCAGGTATGCCCTAGGGGTATTTTAGTAATTTGGTCGGGCCGTCGGGACCGTTTATATCTTTTTCTAGTTGCTAAAATTATTGGATGGATTTATGTGAGTTTTGAGGCTTTGTGGATGTGTTTGGGCATGGGGAGATGCAAAAGGAAAATTGTGTGTTAAAAAGTGTGTTTGGTGGGTTTCGAACCTGTGGTGGTGCGAGAGAAGTCGGTGGGTGGTGTGGCGGTTGAGCTATGGAGAGCTCTTGTTGCTCCTTCCGGTCATTTTATGGTTAGCCTTGGGTTTTGGAGTTTTGTTGTATTTGGTTAAAAGAGAAAGGAAGCTAGGTTTGCATTTCTTCTCCAACACCTCACTTTGCCGCACAAGCCAGCCTCCCCAGCCAGCAGATCCGCCCGGCGCCAGCAGATCCACCGTCGCCCAGATCCGGCCTGTCGCAGCCCTGCCTTGCCGCCGCAGACGCCCTCGACCAGCAGCACACGGATCCGGTCGAGATCGCAGATCGCTTATCGCGAGCGAGTCGCGGCCGAGGGAAGCCATCGCCCAGATCGCACCAGTGAGCCCGTCGCGCGCCAGCAGCCGTTCAGATCTGCCCGAGCAGCACGCCCAGAACGCGTCGGTCAGCCCTGTCGCCGTCGCACACCAGCAGCCGCCCAGATCCGTCCATCGCGACGCCCGATCCCTCGCGCGAGCCCGCGTCGTCGCACGATTCGCGTAGCAGCAGCGAGATCGCCGTCCGCGCGCCGCCGCTCCGGCGCTCGCCCGCGACGCCAGACGCTTCGCTTCGTGCTCGGCCGCTCGCCCGATGCCGCGCGCCGCGCGTCGTGCCGTGCTCCAATACAGCGTGTTTGGCTTGCGCCAGCCGCGCTTCCAGCGCGCGCCGCGCCGCCAGCCGCACAGCCGCGCAGAAGATTTTTCGGCCCCGTGTCGTCGTGCGTGTGAGTGCCCCGAGCCGAGCACGCTTGTTTTATTATATTTTAGGGCTATGATTGTGATTTCTATTGTGTTTGTTAGGTTCTCGTTAGCTAGCTCGGGATCGATCACGGCGTAGGATTTTGTGTGTAGTTGCCTCCCGGCCAAGGTAAGGATTTCTTACCGGAGTTGTGTGGGCCCATGGTATATTTGTGATTGTTGTTTTGTATGCTTGTGTATGATTATTAGCATGTTTAGCCCTAGGTGCTCATTCAAATTCACGATGGCATGAACTCTTGTATTGTTCCTCATGTTAGCCCATGCTAGGTTGTTCCATTCTGGCATGTTCGATATCTGTTCTTGCTTCGTAGTATCATGCTAGGTTCCTTGTATCTGTTGAGTACGTATTGGACTGCATTGATTGAATTATTATTATTGCTATGGTTTAGAGTTCAGGTAGGTAGCATCATCCGGGCCGGATGCATAACGTAACTTGCATCCCCGAGCGAGGACGTCACGAGATGGTACTCCGTCTTCGATCCCGTTAGGGTTTAGCTAACCCTAACTACCGCCCCCGCAATCTTGGGTGAGGGTGGCAAATCATTTATTGCCCCAACGGTCGGGATGATGACTTGGCATTGCCTCGTCCCGGCGAGTCGGAACGTCCTCGGCGTGTTCGGCCGTAGCCCTTGATTGCCACTGTTAGGGCAAGGACCGCTTCACGGTGTAAGCCTACCACGGCCGGTTCCTTAGCCTCAAAGTGCGGTGGTACAGCCGACATAGTTCACGTGTCCAGTCTCACACCCCTATGTCGGTGACACCGATCCGGAGATTTAGTTAGGCATGGTGATCGAACACAGGCGGCTTGCCACTAGACCCGGCACCCCGAGTTTGCGGTAGCATGCGGTGCGCGCTTACGCTCATTCTGGCGCCGGCGGAGAGCTCTCGGGATCTTGAGCGGTGCACCTTTCGTGATCGGCGAGATGAGGCCGAGGCCGGGACTTGTTCCCGTATAAATAGCGTATTGTGTGGTGGATTTATTTTCCGGACTAAGACCACGAGTTGGCATCCGAGGTCCAAGTGTGGACTTAAGCTATGTGCTCTATTCTGTGTTTATACTCATAGCTTGCATACATTCTTCTAGATGATCATGTATATCGTATTGTACCCCGGTTAGGGATTCTTACTGAGTAATTCGTTACTCACCCTTATTCTGTGGTTTTCCACAGGTAACCAAGGCGCGAGACAGGATGGCTGAAGGAGGAGCTGTGATCATGGAATCCTGCTGTCATCTCTGACCATTTTATTATATCATGACTCTTGACTCTTGTTATTTCCCCTGAATGCATGTAGACGGGCACGGAGCCCTATGATGTTTTCTTACGTTTTATGGATTCCAGCATATTTGTACTTGTGGATTGTTTAAATGGTTTAAATAAATCTCTGATCAGAGTATGCTTTTAGAAATGTATGTTTTGGTTGTTGAATGTTTCTGTTTTTACTTGGGATCCGAAATATATTTTTCATAATGTCTTTTATTTCCAATACATGCATTTGGGTAAAGGCCCATTTAGAGCCCCTTTTGGGTCGGGTCTTTATAGGGTGTCTCCTGAAAAACTATGTCAGCTGGGCTATCTGTGCCCGGGACTCCTCACTACGCGCTACAAACTGGGCCTAGGTCTCCGCTCTCTGATAGCTAAAGACCTGCCATCAATCTCTCATGGCTAGAGCACACTCTGCTCAAGAAGTCTCACTCTGAGGCGTGCTAGCCTCCACCCCCTTCACTTGGCAACTCAACTGCCAGGGCCAAAACTGGCCTGCGGGTCTAGACAACCCTGGACGCGGCCTCAACAACAACACGATCAGTCCAACTCTTCGGCTGGACATGCCAAGCGTCCCTGCTCCTCTGTTCATAAACAACATACTGGCGATCCGCACAAAGCATAAAAGCTAGCCCACGCTGGGGCTCTCACTGCTCATCAAGGGCAACACATGAATACTAGATGCAGTATCGTAAAACAAAACCCTTAGCTTAATGAACTCAGACAAACCTGACGGCCGTGGAGTGCTGATGATCATGGGAACAACAACCTACAAAGCAGGTTAGTCTACATAATCTATGACTCTGTGCTCTGATACCAACTGTAACAACCCGACCCAAAACATGGTCCTAAACCTGGGTTCTTACTCAGCATGCAAGTTAAATATGATAACAAGCGGTTTAGTGCTCATATTAAAATACGCTTCAAAACATATGAGAAGGGGGAACCCTTAAAACATAACCAACAATTTTCATTTAAGCAAAACCAACGAAGTAAAACAAGCCTCGCCAGTATTTATAAAAACTATCAAAACAGTTTAACTTAAACAACATTCCCCTAGGACTGCTGTCCATCTACATGCTGAACAAATAATGCAAATAATAAATGACAGAGTGCCGGCAGCTCCCATGATCAATCAGCTCCCTCCGCTAGCCATCCTGGTGTTGTCCCAAGTTACCTGAAAGATAAATAAGGGTGAGTATAAACATACTCAGCAAGAATCCCCAACCGGGGTACAATACGATACATCAGTCATCTAGTACCCTAGCATACATGCAAACAGCTACCAACACAGATCATAGCTCATCGAGCTTACAAGGCAAGATCTGGAATCCTCGGAAGTCTCCTACTTCCAGCCTAATGATTGGTTCTCCTAACCAATCCCGGGACATCTCCGAGGTCTCTCTCACTCGGCAAATTGATCAGCTCAAAAACTGATCCCAAGGATGTCCTCAAGGGCCTCTTACCCTTGCTAACAAATCTGGACTTACGGGAGAGTACCCAAAGTCTGGCTCTAAACTGGAAGGAACTGGTGTACTCACGACATTAGCCCGAGGGAGCTCTCCGAACCGGTGCCTAACGCGTGTGAGCGCACACCGCATGCTGCTGCAACCGGCGTAAATGTGAGGGCCTAGGTACAAACTACGCGGGCCAGGTACGCATGCCTAAGACTCGGAAGTGGTGTCACTGATCACAGTAGTGCGAGGCCCTCGACACTCATCTGTGCAGCCTGTCCCACCGACCTGAAGCTAAGAACTGGCCAAGGCAGGCTTGCACCGTTGGTAGGGTTCCGCTCTAGCAGGCTACAAACTAGGCTTATGCCGATGTGGTAGCTACATCCACATAGGCGGCCGTGGGGAAAGCAATGTACGTTATGCTTCGCTCGCTCTACTCCCGACCGATGGGGACAAAGTACGTTATGTCCGCTCTCAGCCTTTGGATGATGACAAACCCTACTTTACTAGCTAAGAGTACAGAGAAAATGATTCCTTGCTAGCAAACAATAAACAACATCAATCACACTTACCTAGCATGATACTACGAACTTAAATCAGGAATCATAAGCATGCTGGAAGAACAAACCTAGCATGGCACTAACATGTACAATCGGGCAAACATGCTAGCAAGAGATCAATCAAAGCTGCCCTATCACTATCATGCTCATAACAGTCAGCAAGCATACAAGGCACATCATGATAATATCGCAGGGTCCACACAACCACGGTAAGAAATCCTTACCTAGAACAAGCAGAAATAATTTATCACAAATCAACAAGCGACCCTCGAGCCTCTAATCGAACCCGAACAGCCTAAGCATTTAAATAAAACACCTTAATTAAAAACATAATCAGCAGCCAACAAATCAGGGCCCAAAGAAGAAAAGACTCGGGAAATACCATCCGAGAAGCCACAAGGCTCGGGCCAACTCACACAAAGAGGCAAGCTATCAGTAGTACGTAAGGAGGGCCGGGCGCGACGGATTTCTGCGCGCGAGCGCGGGCTCGTGCTCAGCTAGGCGAAGGCGTGCGGCGCTGCTCGGTACAGGGATCGGAGCGCGGGCGCAAGCTCGGAGAGCTACAGGGACGCGCGCGGGCCGACGCTACGCGACAGGCTACATGACGCACGATTTGGTGCGGAGCGGGCTGGCGCTGGCACGGGGCGGCTCGGCACTGTGCGGCGCTGGGCGACGCGGCACAGTGCGCAGCTGGGGGACACTGATCTGGGCGATCTGGCTCGGGGACGGCCTGGGCGAGGGCTGTGCCACGAGACACGAGGTAAGGCGACTTCGGTGGTCGGCTTTGGCCTTTGTCTTGTGGCTGGTGGGCTGGCTCGGGACTGGCGGCGAAGTGGGCTAAAGGCTGGGCGGCTAGGTTGGGCAAGTTGGGGGGTTGGCTCGGGCTGGGGGAGAGAGAGAGAGAGAGAGAGAGAAAAGGAAAATGGGAAAAATGGGAAAAATGGGATTTTTATCCTATTTTTCCAACCTTATCCATTTTTAAAACCTTAAAATCCTTAAAATCCCATTTCTCGGCTTCCTCCTTCGAGACCCGACTGATGCAACCTTTTCCAATAAATAAAACTCACTTAAAACAAACTCCCAATTTAACATTAAGGGCCCGAGCTCGAATCCCAAAGGATGAACTCAACCAACCATAACTTTCCCAAAACCCAAATTGCTTCCAAACTTCCAAACAACTAGCCCAAACATCTCGGGACTCGCAACCACGAACAAAAAAGCCTCGACAAAGGCAGAAGCTACCTTGGAATCCTGAAAATCCACAAATCCTGCCCGGGGAGCCAAAAGACCAAAATACCCCTAAGGGTAAAAAAGCTCTAACGGCCCAACCAAACAACTGAATCTAAATCGGAAGCACCTCGAGAACCGGAATAGAAAACTGGGCCGTTACACCAAGTCTCTACCAAGTGTGCTTACACCTAAGGCGTCTAACTCCTCTCATAAGGCATCCAGCTCATCTCATAGGCATCCAACTCATGGTCCCTCTGCTGGACCAAACTCGTCTCATAGGCATCCAGCTCATCTACAATGCACAACTCTCCTCAGATTTAGGCACTCGAAGGTAGTTGACCGCACCACCAACCACATAGATCTCCTGGCCTTAGCACTAGCGTGAGACTCACACGCACTAACATCTATCAACCTTCAACCTGCTAACGCACTCTTACCCCGGTAACTCTGGCGAGAGGCTCCGGCTCCTCTCAAACATCCTTTCGCTTGTAGTCCTTCGACTACCACTGAACTAGCCCTCTTGCACGACCTAAACAGGTGCAACTGCCATAAACGGATCCAAAGTCTAGAGAAATACTGAACTCAGGACAAGTTATAGAACCATCAGATCCACTTGAACTACCCAGGCTAGTCCACACTGGAACCTGCTCCATAAGCATCAACATAAGCAAAGCCATAGCTAACTCCTCTCCTGGAGTGGTACTCTAGGGCAAAACACCTTCACCCTCTCTCTAGGGGAAAACT
The DNA here is from genome assembly GCA_036507275.1 of Sicyos edulis. Taxonomy (NCBI): domain Eukaryota; kingdom Viridiplantae; phylum Streptophyta; class Magnoliopsida; order Cucurbitales; family Cucurbitaceae; genus Sicyos; species Sicyos edulis. Next base: position 18,017,920 of record CM071853.1, on the reverse strand, counting down.
AACAACTGGGTCACAAGTGGCCTACGGGAGTCTAATCTCTGCCTCCCTCTGGAACGATATGTAACGGCCCAGGTTTCCATCCCGATCTTCCAAGTATGCCCTAGAGGTATTTTGGTAATTTGGTCGGGCCGTTAGGGCCGTTTATGTCCTTTTTCAGTTGCTAAAATTATTGGATGGTCTTAAGTTGGATTTTGATGCTTTGTGGATGTATTTGGGCATGGAGAGGTGCAAAAGAAAAATAGGGATTTAAAAGTGTAAGTGTTGGCATTGGAACCCGGGGTGCTAGGAAGTCAGGTGGGTGGAGTGGCCAGTTGAGCCACAGGAGGATCTTGTTGTTCTTTCCGCGACATATCTTGGTTAGCCTTGAGTCCTTTGGGTTTTGGTGCATTTGATTAAATGAAAGGAAATAGGGTTTTTGGTGTTTTCTTCTCCCAAATCACCATGGCTGCCCAAGCCAATCTTTCCCAAGCCCCAAGCCATTTTTCATCTCCTTAGCAGCTCCGTGGTTCGATCGTCATTCCGGGAAAGTCTTCATCCTCTTCATCTTCTCCATTTGGTGTCCTTGCTGGCCGAGTGTAAAGGAAGAGGTGGTGTGTGTGTGTGTTTTGTTGCAGGCCGCCCAAAGACGCCTAGATCGCCCAAAGCCATGAGCTGCACCGCCAGCACGCCTGACCGCCAAAGCAGCCGAGCTGCATCCGCCAAAGCACGCCCAGATCGCAGTTGTCGCATGCCCGGCCCTATCGCGACACACCTGCGATTTGCTCGTCGCACGCACGAGACCCGTTCTGCGGCCGCTCCAGATCGCTTTAACCGAGCTCGCGCGCCGCTGCGCTGCGTCGCCAGCGCACCCGCTCGTCAGCGTCTGCGTCGCCATCTCAGCCGCGTCGCTTGTAAAGACCCGACCCAAAAGGGGCTCTAAATGGGCCTTTACCCCAATGCATGTATTCAAAATAAAAGACATTATGAAAAAGAAATTTCGGATCCCAAGTAAAAACAGAAACATTCAACAACCAAAACATACATTTCTAAAAGCATACTCTGATCAGAGATTTATTTAAACCATTTAAACATTCCACAAGTACAAATATGCTGGAATCCATAAAACGTAAGAAAACATCCTAGGGCTCCGTGCCCGTCTACATGCATTCAGGGGAAATAACAAAAGTCGAGAGTCATGATATAATAAAATGGTCAGAGATGACAGCAGGATTCCATGATCACAGCTCCTCCTTCAGCCATCCTGTCTCCCGCCTTGGTTACCTGTGGAAAACCACAGAATAAGGGTGAGTAACGAATTACCCAGTAAGAATCCCCAACCGGGGTACAATACGATATACATGATCATCTAGAAGAATGTATGCAAGCTATGAGTACAAACACAGAGCGGAGCACATAGCTAAGTCCACACTTGGACCTCGGATGCCAACTCAGGGTCTTAGTCCGGAAATACCACAACACACTATACGCTCTATACGGGAACAAGTCCCGGCCTCACCGACTCACGCCGATACGAAAGGTGCACTGGCTCAAGATCACGAGGAGCTCTCGATCGGCAGTTGTAATGAGCGTAAGCGCGCGCACCGCATGCTCACCGCAAACTCGGAAGTGCCGGGTCTAGTGGCAAGTTGCCCGAGTTCGATCCACCATGCCTAACTAAATCTCCGGATCGGTGTCAGCGACATAGGGGTGTGAGACACGGACACGTGAACTATGTCGGCTGTACCACCGCTTTGAGGCTAAGGAACCGGTCGTGGTAGGCTTACACCAGAAGCGGTCCTTGCCCTAACAGTGGCAATCAAGGGCTACGCCGAACACGCCGAGGACGTCTTTGCATTGTCGAGGGCGAGGCAATGCCAAGTCATCATCCCGACCGTTGGGGCATTTAACGGTTTGCCACCCTCACCCAAGATTGCAGGGCCAGCCGTTAGGGTTAGCTAAACCCTAACGGGATCAGGGACGGAGTACCATCTCGTACGTCCCTGTCGGGGATGCAAGTTACGTTATGCATCCGGCCGGATGATGCTACCTACGAACTCTAAACCATAGCAATAATAACAATTCAATCAATGCGGTCCAATACGTGCTCAATGAGATACAAGGAACCTAGCATGATACTATGAAGCAAGAACAGTATCGAACATGCGAGAATGGAACAACCTAGCATGGGCTAACATGAGAAACAATACAAGAGTTCATGCCATCGAGAATTGAACAGATCACCTAGGGCTAAACATGCTAATAATCATACACAGCATACAAACAATGTTCACAAATATACCGCGAGGCCCACACAACTCCGGTAAGAAATCCTTACCTTGGGGAGGCTTCTACACACAAATCCTAAGGCATGGAACAAACCCGAGCTAGCGGCGGGAACCTAGCAAACCAATAATAATCAGCATCTAAAACATCTAAAAACAATAGAACAACAAGCTCGGCTCAAAGGGCACTCACGCGCGACGGCGACACGAACTTGGAGTTGCTTGGCGGCGGCACGGCAGGTTGGCGCCGCCGCGCTGCTGGCACGCGCTGGCGCGTCTGCGCGCGGATGGATGAGTGCTAGGCGCGGCATGTGCGCGACGGACGAGACGGGACTTCAGCGGCAGCGGCAAGACGCGCGGGCGCAAGCGGCGCAGGCGTGGCGCGCGCGGACACGGCGAAGCCGCTCAGCAGACGCGCGCGAACGCGAACGCGTCTGGGCGGCTTGGCGAGCGGCTCGGCAAGCGACACGACGCAAAGCGCGCGCGGCGTCGAGCGTCTGGCCGCTGCGCGCGATCTGGTGTGTGACGCTGGCCGGTGGCGATGGCGAAGCAGTGGCCGGGTTGTTGTCTGCGAGATCTGGGCGCGATAGGGTGTGGCGGCAAGGGCGTCTGGTGTGACGCAGGGTCGTGACGGCAAGGGCGATCCGTGCGACGGCGCAGGGCGTCTGGCCGCTGCTGGCTCGATCCGGCGCGGCGATCCGCCATTTGGACGTCGCGACGATGGCTGCTTGGCCGGGCTTCTCTCGGTGGTTGCAATCAACATAAACACACACAACACACCTCTATTCACTTGGCCAAAAGCACACCAAGCGGATGAGTAGAAGAAGAGGAAGATCGATACCTACCGGAATGATGATGAACGATCCAAGGGAGCTGCAAGGATGAAGAATCGGCAAGGAGAGCTTGGGAGAAAGCTTGGGCGGCCACAACTCTTTTGGAGAAGAAACACAACAAACCTAATTTCTATTTCATTTAACCAAATGCACCAAACACCAAAGATCCAAGGTTAACTAAGATGTGATGCAGAAAGAGCAACAAGAGCACCTAATGGCTCAATTGGCACACAACCCCACAAGCTTTCCAGGAGACCTGGGTTCAAACCCCAGCTGCAGCACAATTCCCTTTATTTTTACTTTTGCATCAAACCTTGCCCAAACCAAACCACAAATCCTTCCAAAAACCTACATAAATCCATCCATTAATTTTAGTAACTGGAAAAGACACAAACGGCCCTGACGGCCCGACCAAATTACCAAATTACCCCTAGGGCATACCTGGAAGACCGGGATGAAAAACCTGGGTCGTCACAATATTCCCTCCTTTTTATGACTTTCGTCCTCGAAAGTCCTTAAGACTGAAATAGCTCAGGGTAATGCAATCTCATCTCGTCTTCCCGCTCCCAAGTGGCTTCCTCAGAACCCTTACTCTTCCACTGAACCTTTACCAAACGAATCTCGCGATTACGCAACGTCTTGGTCTCAAAGGCAAGGATCCTCACTGGCTTCTCCTCGAAGTTCAAATCCTCATTCAGCTGCAAAGGCTCAAAGTCCACAATGTGCGACGGGTCCGGCACATATCTCGCCTCAACATCGATACTTGAAAAACACTATGCACCGCGATAGTGACGGAGGTAGGGCTAACAGGTAAGCAACTCTGCCAATCCTCTCTAGGATCTCAAATGGACCAACAAAGCGGGGACTCAACTTCCCACGCTTGCAAACCTCGAGAACACCTCGCATCGGAGCAACCTTAAGGAACACATGCTGACCAACCTCAAACTCCAAATCTCGACGCCGAACATCGGCGTAACTCTTCTCGCTCGCTCTGCTCACTTTGTCAACATACAAGCTCTAATCTTACGCCTTTGTACCATTGGTCAAGCTGCAGTAACTCGGGACCCAAAACACTGTCTATCACCAACCTCTTCCCGAACACGAGGGGACCGACAACGCTTACCATACAAAGCCTCGAATGGAGCCCATCGACCGCCGATCGGTAGTAGCTGTTGTTATAGGCAAACTCCATCAGAAATATGAATCTTTGGTCCCAAGCGCCTAGGAAATCCAAACACAAGCCCTCAACATATCCTCGAGAATCGATTCACTCTCTCGGTCGACCATCCGTCTCGAGGGTGAAAAGTCTGTGATGATGAAGCGCACTCTGTGCCCAAACCCTTTCGGAGCGCTCTCCAAAAATGAGAAGTGAACCGCGAGTCACGATCGGACACAATCCTCACCGGCACACCATGATAACGGATGATCTGCTCCAAAAACAATCGCGCCCTTTGTTCCACGGTATAAGTGTTCTACAGGGAATGAAGTGTGCGCTCTTGGTCAAACGGTCGACTATCACCCAAATCGAGAGAACTTCCTCGGAGTCCTTGGCAAACCAGAGATAAAGTCCATGGAGATCTCTTCCCATTTCCATGGGGCACACTCGATGGTTGCAACAAACCGGTGGCCTCTCGCTAGGTGCCTTCACTTGGCGACAAGTGAGACACCTGGTGACAAACTCGCCACATCTCTCTTCATTCCCATCCACCGAAAGTGCATGGCAGGTCTGATACATCTTGGTACCCCGGGTGCCAAGCAAAAAGGGGAATCTGTGGGCCTCCGAGAGCAACTCGCTCGCAGAAACACGCAATGTCCGGAACACACAACCGGCCTCTATAAGTCAACCTTTATGTCGGTGAATATACAAAGTCAAAGTCACCGTCAAGACTAACTCTGTCAACCAATCTCTTAAGTGCGGGGTCACCCAACTGGTTTGTCTATAATCCATTTGCCTAATGGACCAATTTGAGCAATCAATCGAGCTACCTCAGCGGTAACCTCACCAAAAACATCGCAACCTCGGCCCGCTCGAACTCTCTCCGCAAACTGGCTGGGAACTCAACAACGCCGCGGAGTGCGACGTCTTTCTACTCAAAGCATCGGCCACTACATTGGCTTTACCCGGATGGTACAAAATCTCATGATCATAATCCTTTACCAACTCTAACCATCTCCTCTCGCCTCATATTCAACTCCTTCGAGTAAGCAGATACTTGAGGCTCGGTGATCGGTAAACATCCGAATCCGCTCACCATACGAGATAATGCCTCCAAATCTTGATTGCAAACACCACCGCCGCCAACTCCATATCATGAGTCGGGTAGTTTCTGCTCATACGGCCGGTGACGGGAAGCATAGGCAATGACCTTCCCGTCTTTGCATCAACACACAACCTAATCCAAACTTGGAAGCATCATCAGACCACGAAACCACTGTCCCCCTCGGGATCGCCAACATCAGTCTTTGAAGTCAAAGCTGCGCGCTTGAGCTCGCAAAGCTCTCATCACACTGCTTGTCCCAAACAAACTCCGACACCCTTCCTCGTCGGACGAGTGAGGCGAGGCTATAGCGAGAAAAGTCCTTGACGAACCGACGGTAGTAGTAACCGCCAAACCGAGAAAAGTCGCGAATCTCTAAGAATCGAAGTCGGCTTGGCCCACGAACTCACGGCCTCAATCTTCGCGGGGTCCACGGCTATACCATCTCTCGAAACCACGTGGCCTAGGAAGGCCACCGCTCCAACCGTAAATCACATTTGGAAAACTTCGCATAAAGTTGGTTTTCCCTCAAAGCCGCCAATACTCGCCTCAAATGCTCTGCATGGTCTTCTTTAGACCTCGAATAAATCAGAATATCGTCAATGAACACGATGACGAAGTTGTCCAAAAATGATTTGAACACCCTATCCATCATGTCCATGAACGCGGTGGGGCATTGGTCAATCCAAACGACATGACCACAAACTCATAGTGACCATATCTAGACACGAAAGTTGTCTTAGGAATGTCGGCATCCCCGATCCGCAATCGATGGTAACAGGATCTCGGATCTATCTTGGAGAACACGGAAGCTCCCTGAAGGCGATCGAACAAATCGTCAATACGGGGCAACGGATACTTATTCTTCATCTGTCACCTTATTAAGCTCGCGGTAATCAATACATAAGCGCATAGAACCATCCTTCTTTTCACAAATGCAGAACTAGTGCTCCCCACGGGGACACACTTGGGCGGATGAACCCTCGATCTAACATCTCCTGAATCTGAATCTTCGTTCCTTTAACTCGGCTGGCGCCATACGACACGGAGCCTTCGAGATAGGGGCGGTCCCACGGCTCGAGCTCAATTGTGAAGTCAACCTCTCTTCGGGGCAACCCAGTAACTCCTCAGAAACACGTCCGCGAACTCCCGCACGATTGGTACTTGATCAACAGAGCGAAGGCGGCTCTTCCCGCACAACTTGGCTAGATAGGCCCAAGCTCCATGAGCTAGCAAACGCGGCGAGCTTTCACGGTGACACCATCGGGCGGGCAAACTCCACCCTGGACTCCACGAAACTTAAAGTCTGGCCGACTGGCGCCCTGAACACTACTTCTTTCCGGTGGCGGTCAATCAACGCGTGGTTAGCGACTAACCACTCCATACCAAGAATCACATCAAAACCGCTCATAGGCGGAACTATGAGCGTAGCCACAAGCAACTCTCCGGATATCTCGATCCGGCCATCCCTAATCTTATCTCTAGCCAACATATTAACTCCCGAAGGAGTTGCAACAGATAACTCGAAACCTAGAGGCTCTAGTCTTAACTTAGCATGCTCGGCCAAACAACACAGATACAAATGAATGCGTAGAACCGAGAATCAAACAAGACAAATGCGCAGTGATCTAAAACAAGAAGCGCACTCGCCATACGGCGGCATCCGTGACGCTCGGCCTCTGACGACGGGTCGTAGCAAACACTCGACCGCTGCTGCCGCTTGGCTGGCCGAGCCGCCATAGCCGGGCTTATCACAAAAACGGGCCAGTGCCCCTCCCTACCACAACGGAAGCACAATCTAGGTCGATCGACAAGCTCCAGCGTGGACTTTCCCACAAGTAGCACAAGCGGGAACTCGCACAGGTCCTCCCGCTGCATGGGCTGGAAGCGGATGGAGCTCTCCGATCTCTGCTCGAAGCGCGCCTTGGCGGCTGGCGCCTCCCCAAAAATCAAACTTCCTCTTTCGCCCCATACCGCTGGGACGGGACGCCTGACAGAGCGGCAACAACCCGCAAGCAGGATACTTCCCATTATAGATCGTGGCTAATCTGGAATGACCCCTAGCATAAGTGTCGGGGCACGAGCCACGACATCTCGAGAAACACCACCTGCCTCAATCCGGATATGAACTTCCGAATCTTCACTCTGGGTGGCTATCAATCGCGGAGCAAAATATCCATACTCCGAGAACTTCCTCTCATATTCCTCAATGGAATCGAACCTCGCTTGTGTTTTGGAAGAGCTCCACCATCTTCTCTTGAGCCTCATCACCGATGAACTTTAACTTGAACTCACCTTGAAGAACTCCCAAGTAGCGGGTGGAGACCCGGTGGTCTCTCGCTCAAGGTGGACTCCCACCACCATCTCATTGTGCCTCCTAGCACATGAGCCGCACACCTCGGCCTCGAATATCGGGGCACACCATGATCGGGAAGGTGTACTCCAAATGGGCAATCCACACCAGCCGCCGCTAACGCATCACCGGTGGCATCAAACTTCTCGAGCTTCCACTTCACAAAATCCTTCACCACCTACCCAACTCCTCGGCACCTCCGCCATATCCGCATACAGGGCTACTTGCTCTTGTGGAGTGGAGGTGCTCTTGAGCTCTCTTGAACCAATTGAGTCGGCTACTCAACTGCAGGCTCGGGACTCTTCCCGCTGCGCTGCCAACAAGGCACGGGTCTCGCCCTCTGGTCACTCAACATGCGACCATAAAAGCCCTCATAGACTCAAAGCAAATTCTGCTCCCGGGAGCGATCTCACGGCGCTCGATCGCCTCAACGCCCGCTCTAGGCGTAACGGGAGGAGCTGCTGGTGGAATGCCATCGATCTCGGCTTGGGACGATGTCCCCGCAGATGTCGGATCGATCTCGATACCTCGACCGCTCTCGAACCTCCTCTCCCGATGCGGGATGGGCATCTTTGGCGATCTACATCCAAACCAACAACGAATCAAAACTCGCTGTCACCACTCCACAACACCAAACAAGGCATACACTAGATGAAAGGTATTGTAAATTCTTAACCCTTTTTTTCTTTCTAAAACAATAAACCTAGGCGCACTGATGATGGTATCGAGTCTTTGGTGATCATGGAAGGACGACCTACAACAAAAGGTCGATCCTGAGAATCTATGACTCGAGCTCGATACCAATCAGTAAAGACCCGACCCAAAAGGGGCTCTAAATGGGCCTTTACCCCAATGCATGTATTCAAAATAAAAGACATTATGAAAAGAAATTTGGATCCCAAGTAAAAAGCAGAAACATTCAACAACCAAAACATACATTTCTAAAAGCATACTCGACGAGAGATTTATTTAAACCATTTAAACATTCCACAAGTACAAATATGCTGGAATCCATAAAACGTAAGAAAACATCCTAGGGCTCCGTGCCCGTCTACATGCATTCAGGGGAAATAACAAAAGTCGAGAGTCATGATATAATAAAATGGTCAGAGATGACAAGCAGGATTCCATGATCACAGCTCCTCCTTCACCATCCTGTTTCCCGCTTGGTTACCCGTGGAAAACCACAGAATAAGGGTGAGTAACGAATTACCCAAAGAAGAATCCCCAACAGGGGTACAATACGATATACATGATCATCTAGAAGAATGTATGCAAGCTATGAGTACAAACACAGAGCGGAGCACATAGCTAAGTCCACACTTGGACCTCGGATGCCAACTCAGGGTCTTAGTCCGGAAATACCACAACACACTATACGCTCTATACGGGAACAAGTCCGGCCTCGGCTGACTACATGCCGATCACGAAAGGTGCACTCGCTCAAGATCCCGAGGAGCTCTCGATCGGCGTTTGTAATGAGCGTAAGCGCGCACCGCATGCTACCGCAAACTCGGGGTGCCGGGTCTAGTGGCAAGTCGCCTGTGTTCGACCACCATGCCTAACTAAATCTCTGGATCGGTGTCACCGACATAGGGGTGTGAGACTCGGACACGTGAACTATGTCAAACTGTACCACCGCACTTTGAGGCTAAGGAACCGGCCGTGGTAGGCTTACACCGAGAAGCGGTCCTTGCCCTAACAGTGGCAATCAAGGGCTACGATCGAACACGCCGAGGACGTGCCGACTGTCGGGGACGAGGCAATGCCAAGTCATCATCCCGACCATTGGGGCATTTAACGGTTTGCCACCCTCACCCAAGATTGCAGGGCCAGCCGTTAGGGTTAGCTAAACCCTAACGGGATCAGGGACGGAGTACCATCTCGTCACGTCCCCGCTCGGGGATGCAAGTTACGTTATGCATCGGCCGGATGATGCTACCTACACCGAACTCTAAACCATAGCAATAATAACAATTCAATCAATGCGGTCCAATACGTGCTCAACAGATACAAGGAACCTAGCATGATACTATGAAGCAAGAAGCAGTATCGAACATGCGAGAATGGAACAACCTAGCATGGGCTAACATGAGAAACAATACAAGAGTTCATGCCAGTCCGGAATTCAGAACAGATCACCTAGGGCTAAACATGCTAATAATCATACACAGGCATACAAACAACAATCACAAATATACCGCAGAGGCCCACACAACTCCGGTAAGAAATCCTTACCTTGGTCCGGGAGGCTTCTACACACAAATCCTAAGGCTGCGGAACAAACCCGAGCTAGCGGCGGGAACCTAGCAAACCAATAATAATCAGCATCTAAAACGTCTAAAAACAATAGAGAATGCCAAGCTCGGCTCGGGGCACTCCACGCGCACGGCGACACGAACTTGGAGTTCTTTGGCGGGCAGCAGCGGTGGGCTGGCGCTGGGTGTGTGGCTGGCATACACTGGGCGTCTGCGCTCATGTTGGATGGATGGGCGCTAGGGCGCGGCCATGCGCACGGAGTGACGGGACTCGCAGAGCGGCGAGCGACACGCAAGACGGCAGCTGGGCGTGCGATGCGGACACGACGAGTGTTTCGGGCAGGAGCGCGCGCGCGGCGAACGTCGGGCGTCGCGGGCGAAGCGGCTCGGCAAGCGACACGGCGCGAAGGCGCGCGGGCGTCAGTGTCTTCGCCGCGCGCGCGACCGGGCGTGACGCCGGCCGGGCGATGGCCGAACAGGCCGGGCCGGTTGTTGTCTGCGAGATCTGGGCGCGATAAGGGCCGTGACGGCAAGGGCGATCCGTGCGACGGCAGGGCCGTGGACGGCAAGGGCGATCCGTGCGACGGCAGGGGCGATCTGGCCGCTCTATCGGGCGCGATCCGGTGCGATTCGCCGGCGGTGGACGGCGCGACGATGGTCTGCTGGTCGGGCTTCTCTCGGCTGGCTGCAATCAACACAAACACACACAACACATCTCTATTCACTTGGCCAAAAGCACACCAAACGGATGAGAAGAAGAAGAGGAAGATCGATACCTACCCGGAATGATGATGAACGATCCAAGGGAGCTGCAAGGATGAAGAATCGGCAAGGAGAGCTTGGGAGAAAGCTTGGGCGGCCACAACTCTTTTGGAGAAGAAACACAACAAACCTAATTTCTATTTCATTTAACCAAATGCACCAAACACCAAAGATCCAAGGATAACTAAGATGTGATGCAGAAAGAGCAACAAGAGCACCTAATGGCTCAATTGGCACACAACCCCACAAGCTTTCCAGGAGACTTGGGTTCAAACCCCAGCTGCAGCACAATTCCCTTTATTTTTACTTTTGCATCAAACCTTGCCCAAACCAAACCACAAATCCTTCCAAAAACCTACATAAATCCATCCATTAATTTTAGTAACTGGAAAAGACACAAACGACCCTGACGGCCCGACCAAATTACCAAATTACCCCTAGGGCATACCTGGAAGACCGGGATGAAAAACCTGGGTCGTCTCATCGCTGTCCCAGCGCGTCCGCGTCTTCGTCCCAGCGCGTCCGTGTCGCTTGCGCCTGCGCGGTTGTCGTCGTCCCAGCGCGCTCGTGCTGTGCCACTCGCCCGCCTGCATCCAGCTTGTCCGTGCGCCTGCGCCCAGCCAGCCACCACTGCGAGGCGAGCGCGCGCGCGCAGCCGCCACCCATCTCGCTCCATCGGCGCCAAAGCAGATCCCTCGCACGCGGCTGTCCGTCGTGGTGCGTCGGCCGTGCGCGTGAGTTGCTCCCGAGCTGAGTCCTATTTATTTTATTATATTTAGGCCTGCAGATTTTGATTATTATTGTGCTTGGTAGGTTCTCATTAGCTAGTTCGGGATCGTTCGCAGCTTAGGATTCTTGTGTGTAGTTGCCTTCCGACCAGGTAAGGATTTCTTACCGGGGTTGTGTGGGCCCTGCGATATATTATGTGATGCTGATTGTATGCTTGTTTGTGTTTATCAACATGTTTAGTGATAGGTGCTCTGTTCTGAATTCCTGACTGGCATGATTTCTTATGTTGTTTCTCATGTTAGTCCATGCTAGGTTGTTTCGTTCTAGCATGCTCGTTATCTGTTCGTGCTTCGTAGTACCATGCTAGGTTCGTTGTATCTGTTGAGCACGTATTGGATTGTTTGATGTATCTGTTTATAGGTTTGACATATGGTAGGTAGCATCATCCGGGCCAGAATGCATAAAGTACCTTGCATCCACGGCAGGGACGTACGAGGCAGTACTCCGTCTGTGGACCCCGTTAGGGTTTAGCTAACCCAACCGGTAGGCCCTGAAATCTTGGGTGAGGGTGGCAGACTGTTAAATGCCCCAACGGTCGGGATGATGACTTGGCATTGCCTTGTCTCGACGGTAAATTGACACGTCCGGCGTGTTCGGCAAGAGTCCCTGATTGCCACCTGATAGGGCAAGGACGGCTTCCTGGTGTAAGCCTACCACGACCAGTCCCTTAGCCTCAGGTGCGGTGGTTTAGGCTGACATAGTTCACGTGTCTAGGTCTCACACCCTTATGTCAGTGACACCGATCTAGAGATTTAGTTAGGCATGGTGCTGGACCTGGGCAGCTTGCCACTAGACCCGACACCCCCCAGAGTCTGCAGTAGCATGCGGTGCGCGCTTACGCTCATTACAGGGCCAACTAGAGAGCTCCTCGGGATTGTGAGCCAGTGCACCTTTCATATCGACAGTAGACAGGCTGAGGTCGGGACTTGTTTCTCGTATAGGGCGTATTGTGTGGTGGATTTTCCGGAGTAAGACCCAGAGTTGGCATCCGAGGTTTATATGTGGATTTAAGCTATGGCTCTATTCTGTGTTTATATTCATAGCTTGCATACCTTTCTGCTAGATGACCATGTATATCGTATTGTACCCCGGTTGGGGATTCTTACTGAGTAATTCGGTACTCACTCTTATTTTGTGGTTTTCCACAAGTAACCATGGTGCGAGACAGGATGGCTGGAGGAGGAGCCGTGATCATGGAAACCCGTTGTTCGAACTCTGAGTTTATGTCTATGATTCTTTGTGTTTTATCTTCCTCTGAATGCATGTAGTTGGGCATGGAGCCCTAGGTTGTTTTCTGACTATTTCCCAGATTCTAGCATTGTTGTAACTATTGGAAAGTTTTGGATGTTTAAAATAAATCTTTGATCAGAGTGAGTTTTGGAAATGTATTTGTCTTGGAACAGGTGCTTGGCAACAGGGACAGGTTTCAGGAATTCTATAACTGTGTTTGTTTTAAATGGTAGTTGCATGTTTTAGTTTTCACTTAGAATCCAAAAACCATTTTTGCATATTGTCTTTATGTTTTGAACACATGCATTGAGGTAAAGGCCTAATTTAGAACCCCATTCGGGTCGGGTCCTTACACGATGTCCCAGCGGTATCTGAATCTATTTGGATACCCTGACAAGCTGCTATCATACTTCTTACACTGCGAAAAGTTGGCATGATGGTGCTCTGGACCCAAACCAATAACGAGTCAGAACCTGCTCTTCTCCACTCCACAACACAAAACAAGGCATACACTAGATGAAAAGTATTGTAAATTCTTAACCCTTTTCTAAAATTGTAAACTTAGGCGTACTTGATGACTGTCGGAGTGCTGATGATCATGGAAAAATGACCTACAACAAAAGGTCAGTCTACAGAATCTATGACTCTGAGCTCTGATACCAACTGTAAAGACCCGACCTGAATGGGGTTCTAAAATAGGCCTTTACCTCAATGCATGCGTTCAAAACATAAAGACAATATGCAAGAATGGTTTTCGGATTCTAAGTGAAAACTAAAACATGCAAACAACCATTTAAAACAAACACAGTTATAGAATTCCTGAAACCTGTCCCTGTTTTCCAAGCACTGTTCCAAGACAAATACATTTCCAAAACTCACTCTGATCAGAGATTTATTTAAAACATCCAAAACTTTCCAATAGTTACAACAGTGCTAGAATCCGGAAAACAGTCAGAAAACAACCTAGGGCTCCGTGCCCAACTACATGCATTCAGAGGAAAATAAAACACAAAGAATCATAGACATAAACTCAGAGTTCGAACAACGGGTTTCCATGATCACAGCTCCTCCTCCAGCCATCCTGTCTCGCACCATGGTTACCTGTGGAAAACCATAAAATAAGGGTGAGTAACGAATTACTCAGTAAGAATCCCCAACCGGGGTACAATACGATATACATGGTCATCTAGCAGAAAGGTATGCAAGCTATGAATATAAACACAGAAGAGAGCACATAGCTTAAATCCACACATAAACTTCGAATGCCATCTCAGGGTCTTACTCCGGAATAATCCACCACACGATACGATCCTATACGAGAAACAAGTCTCGGCCTCAGCCTGCCTACTGTCGATACGAAAGGTGCACTGGCTCACAATCCCGAGGAGCTCTCCAGTCGGCGCTGTAATAAGCATATGCGCACACCGCATGCTACTGCAAACCATGGGGGGTGCCGAGTCTAGTGGCAAGCTGCCCAAGTCCAGTCACCATGCCTAACTAAATCTCTGGATCGGTGTCACTGACATAGGGGTGTGAGACCTGGACACGTGAACTATGTCAGTGTAACGGCCCAGTTTTCTATTTCGGTTTCCCAGGTGTTTTCGGGACATTATGCGGATGTTCGGATGGGCCGTTAGAGTTATTTTAACCCTTAGGGGTATTTTGGTCTTTTGCCCCGGTCGTGGTTTTGTGGATTTTCAGGATTCCGTGGTCACTCCCGCCCCTTGTCGAGGCTTGATTGTTGTTGGTTGCAGGACCCAAGAAGTTCGGGCTAGTTGGTTGGAAGTTTGGAGGTGATTTGGTAATTAACAAAATTATTGTTAATTTAAGTGCTTCCATTGGGATTTGAACCCTTGCCCTTGATGGTGATTTCGGAGCTTGGTTTAAATGAGTTTTAATAAGGAGAAAAGGTTGCTTCAATGGGACTCAAGGAGGAAGCCGGGAAGAGATTTAGGTCACCAAGACCTATTTAAATTAGGAAAAGGAAAGAAAATCAAGAAAATCTCATTCCCCTTGCTTTACCTCTCTCTCTCTCTCTCTTTCTCTCTCTCTCCCCTTGTCGACCTCACCAAGAAACCAAACCGAGCCGCACCGAGAGCCCGAGCCACCCAGCCCCCAGCAGCCAAATCGTCTCGTCATCATCCTGTCGCAATGACCATCAGCCCAATCGCCCCCGAGCAGCAATTTCAGACGCTGCTGCGCGGCAGCGGCCGTCGCCAGCGGCGCGTCCACGCCGCCGCCGCCCAGCGCCGCGCGCGCGTCGGCGTCTCGTCTGCCTGCGCGCGCCAAAGACGCCACGCCGCGCCCTTTGCGTCCGCGCGCGCGCAGCCGTGTGGCGGCGAAGGCCGGCGCTCCAAGGCCTCGCCCGCGCCCGGCTGGCCAGGTGTCGCCGTGCTAGCGCCGGTCCCCTGCCGCAAGGCGCCAGCGCCAAAGAAGGCTTGCCTCATCGCCCAGCCGCACGTCCCGCCGCCCACTTGCCGCGAGAGCGATTTTGCCAAAATTGTTGTGGCGAGACCTTGTACCTTCTCGGTTGGTCATTCCCGAGCCTCCACTCTTTTGGACCCTAAGTTGATTGGTGTTGTTATTTAATTAGGATATTTTTGTTAAATGCTTAGGTTGCTCGGGTTCACTTAGAAGCTCGGGAGTCGCTTGGTTGGCTTATGGTAGTTATTTTCGCTTGTTTCGTGTAAGGATTTTTACCGTGGTTGTGTGGACCCCGTGATGCTTTCTTGATTGTGCCATATATGCATGTTTACTTGTATGAACATGATTAGTGGATAGGATGACTTGTGATTGCATTCTTGCTAGCATGTTTGCTGTTTGTACATGTTAGTGTCATGCTAGGATTGTTCTTCAAAGCATGCTTGAGATTCCGCTTTAAGTTCGTAGTATCATGCTAGGTTATGTGTGATTGATGTTGATATGTATGTTTAGCCAGAATCGCTTATTTTGTACTCCTAGCTAGTATAGTAGGGTTTGTCATCATCCAGAGGCTGAGAGCGGACATAACGGACTTTTTCCCCACCGGTCGGGTGTAGAGCGAAGCATAACGTACATTGCTTCCCCGGCACCGATGTGGATTTAGCTACCACATCGGCATAAGCCTAGTTTGTAGCTGCTAGAGCGGAACCACGCTTAGCGGTGGAAGCCCGCCTTGGGCGGTTCTTAGCTTCGTCGGTGGTACAAGGCGCACGGATGAGTGAAGAGGGCCTCGCACTCACCGTGTTCGGTGACACCGTTTGCGAGTCTTTAGGCATGCGTACCTGGCCCGCGTAGTTTGTACTTAGGCCCCCACATTTACGCCGGTTGCGGCGAGCATGCGTGTGTGCGCGCAAGACACGCGTTAGTCGCCGGTTCGGAGAGCTCCCGGGCTAATGTTTGTGAGTACATCGGTTCCTTCCGCTTTAGAGCCGGACTTGGGGTACTCCGATAGTCCGATTTGTTACCGAGGGTAAGAGGCCCTTGAGGACACCTATTGGGATTGGCTTTTGGTGATCATATGATCGAGGAGAAAGACCTCGAGGGTGTCGGACATCTTTGGGATCGGTTTTTGAGTGATCAATTGGTCGAGGGAGAAAGACCCTTGGAGATGTTCCGGATTGGTTATGAGTGCCAATCATTAGGCGGAAGTAGGAGACTTACGAGGATTCCAGATCTCGCCTTGTAAGCTCGTTGAGCTATGATCCGTGTTGGTAAATGTTTGCATGTATACTAGGGTGCCGGATGATTGATGTATCGTATTGTACCCCGGTTGGGGATTCTTACCGAGTATGTTTATACTCACCCTTATTTTCGTGGTTTTCCACGGTGTAACTTGGGACAAACAGGGACGGCTAGCGGAGGAGCCGATTGATCATGGGAGCCGCCAGCACTCTTTCTTTTATTGTTTGCATAATTTGTTCAAAGATGTAGACGAACAGAGTCCTAGGGGACGTTTTTAAAAGTTGTTTAAATTGTATTGTATGATTTTATAAACACTGGCCAGGCTTGTTTTACTTTGTTGGCTTTGCTTAAATGAAGGTTGTTGTTTATGTTTTAAGTGTCCCCGCTTTTAAATGTTTTGAAAGGTTTTTAATATGAGCACTAAACGGCTTGATGAAGTATTTAACTTGCATGCTGAGTGAGAACCTAGGTTTAGGACCGTGTTTTGGGTCGGGTTCTTACAGCCAGCCTAAACCACCGCACCTGAGGCTAAGGAACCGGTCGTGGTAGGCTTACACCAGGAAGTCGTCCTTGGCCTAACAGGTGGCAATCAAGGGCTACGGCCGAACACGCTGAGGACGTGTCGACTGTCGGGGACAAGGCAATGCCATGTCATCATCTCGACTGTTGGGGCATTTAACAGTCTGCCACCCTCACCCAAGATTGCAGGGCCTGCCGTTAGAGTTAGCTAAACCCTAACGGGGGATCAGGGACGGAGTACCGCCTCGTACGTCCCTGCCATGGATGCAAGTTACGTTATGCAACCTGGCCCGGATGATGCTACCTACCATATCTCAAACCTATAAACAGATACAACAAACAATCCAATACGTGCTCAACAGATACAACGAACCTAGCATGATACTACGAAGCAAGAATAGATAACGAGCATGCCAGAACGGAACAACCTAGCATGGACTAACATGAGAAACAACATAAGAAATCATGCCAGTCGGGAATTCAGAGCAGAGCACCTATCACTAAACATGCTGATAAACACAAACAAGCATACAAACAACAATCACATAATATATCGCAGGGCCCACAGAACTCCGGTAAGAAATCCTTACCTGGTCGGAAGGCAACTACACACAAGAATCCTAAGCAGCGTTCGATCTCGAGCTAGCTAAAGCGAACCTAACAAGCACAATAATTATCACAATCCATAGGCCTAAATATAATAAAATAAACAAGGCTCTGCTCTGGAGCAACTCACACGGTACGGCTGACCCGCCGACAGACGGGTTGCACGGTCGCTGGCTGCTGCTGGGCGTGCTGGCACGGGCTCTGGCTGCGCGTGGATAGGCAGAGCGACACGACACTAGCGCTGGCTGCGCTCGGACGGGCGGAGCGACGGGGCATGGGCGTTGGCTGCGCGCAGACGGGCAGAGTGATGAGGCACGGTCGAAGAGATGTGGCACGGGCGCGCTGAGACGGCGACGGGCACGCGGGCGCTGGGCGCAGACTGGGACGACGACAGGTGCGCAGACGGGCGACGCGACGCGGCACGGGCGCGCTGGTGCTGCTGGCGGGAGGCAGGCAACGCGATGGCGTCTTGTAATGGCCCAGTTTTCTATTCGGGGTTTTCAGGTGCTTTCGGTTCAAGATTCGGTTGTTCGGTTGGGCCCTTAGAGCTATTTTAACCCTTAAGGGGTATTTTGGTCTTTTGCTCCCCGGGCAGGATTTGTGGATTTTTAGGACTTAAGAGTCATTCCTGCCTTCGTTGAGGTTTGATTGTTGTTGGTTGCAAGACCTAAGGAGTTTGGGCTAGTTGTTTAGAAGTTTGGAGGCTTTTTGGATAACGGCAAGATTAATTATTATTTTAGTGTTTCCATTGGGATTTGAACCCTTGCCCTGGATGGTGAAGTGGAAGCTTGGATTAAGTGAGTTTTATTTTGGAGAAAAGTTGCTTCAGTCGGGTCTCGAAAGAGGAAGCTTTGGGATGAGATTTTTGACCCATTTAAATTAGGAAAAGGAAAGAAAATCAGGAAAATCCCATTCCCCTTGTTTCTCAAGACTCTCTCTCTCTCTCTCTCTCCCCAAACCCTAGCCGCACCAGGCCTTGGAACCGAGCCAAGGAGCCCAGCCGAGCCACCTCACTCCAGCCGCACCAGACCACCCAGGCCGCCCAGCCGCTCCGCACCAAACCACCCAGGCCGCCCAACCCCTCCGCCTAGGCTGCCCAGCAGCGCCGCCCTGCACCGCTCTGCACGCTGCCGCCCAGCATCGCCCGTGCGTCGACCCAGCCGTCGCACGCCATGTATCGTCCGATGACGCTCGCCTGCACCGCACGTCGTCTCCGTCGCAGACCAGACCCCTCGCCGTGCCGCTCGTCTGCGTTCGCTCCCAGCGCGCCGTGTCTCTGTCACCGTCCGCGCCTCAGCCGCTCATCCGCTCTCCCAATCCAGTGCGATCGCTCGCCTGTGCCATCCCGTGTCTCACGCGTCGCCCAACACCCAGTGCCTGCGCCCCAGCGCCCTGCCTGCCTCCTTGCTGCCGACAGCCTGCCCTGCTGTGATGGTATTTCCCGAGTCTTTCCTCCCTTGGGTCCTAAGATGTTGGCTGCTGTTTATTTAATTAGTTTGTTTTTATTAAATGCTTAGGTTGCTCGGGTTCTCTTAGAAGCTCGAGGGTCGCTTGGTTGATTTATGATAGCTATTTCTGCTTGTTTACAGGTAAGGATTCCTGACCGTGGTTGTGTGGACCCTGCGATATTATCATGATGTGCCTTGTATGTATGTTTGCTTTTATGAGCATGTTAGTGGATAGGTGTAAGAACCCGACCCAAAATACGGTCCTAAACCTTGGTTCTCACTCAGTATGCAAGTTAAATACTTCATCAAGCGGTTTAGTGCTCATATTTAAAACCTTTCAAAACATTTAAAAGCGGGGATACTTAAAACATAAACAACAACCTTCATTTAAGCAAACCAACAAAGTAAAACAAGCCTGGCCAGTGTTTATAAAATCATACAATACAATTTAAACAACTTTTAAAAATATTCTCCTAGGACTCCTGTCCGTCTACATGCTGAACAAATTATGCAAACAATAAAAGACAGAGTGCCGGCAGCTCCCATGATCAATCAGCTCCCTCCGCTAGCTGTCCCGGTTCTGTCCCAAGTTACCTGGTGGAAAAACAACAGAAATAAGGGTGAGTATAAATATACTCAGTAAGAATCCCCAACCGGGGTACAATACGATACATCAATCATCTCGCACCCTAGTATACATGCAAACAATTACCAACACAGATCATAGCTCAACGAGCTTACAAGGCAGAATCTGGAATCCTCAGAAGTCTCCTACTTCCGCCTAATGATTGGTTCTCATAACCAATCTCGGGATATCTCCGAGGTCTTTCTCCTCGGCCAATTGATCAGCTAAAAACCGATCCCAAAGATGTCCGACACCCTCGAGGGTCTTTCTCCTCGACCATATGATCACTCAAAAGCCAATCCCAATGGGTGTCCTCAAGGGCCTCTTACCCTCGCTAACAAATCTGGACTATCGGAGAGTACCCAAGTCCGGCTCTAAACCGTAAGGACTGGTGTACTCACGAACATTAGTCCGGGAGCTCCAACCGGCGACTAACGCGCGTACGCGCAAGACACTACATGTCGCTGCAATGGGCGTAAATGTGGGGCCTAAGTACAAACTACGCCGCCGTGTATGCATGCCTAAAGACTCGAGAAATGGTGTCACCGAACACGGTGAGTGCGAGGCCCTCGGCACTCATCTGTGCGGCACTGTACCACCGACTGAAGCTAAGAACCGGCCAAGGCAGGCTTGCACCATTGGCAGGGTTCCGCTTTAGCAGGCTACAAACTAGGCTTATGCCGATGTGGTAGCTAAATCCACATCGGCTACCGGGGGGAAGCAATGTACGTTATGCTTCGCTCTACTCCTGACCGGTGGGGACAAAGTACGTTATGTCCGCTCTCAGCCTCTGGATGATGACAAACCGTGCTACACTAGCTAAGAGTACAAAGTAAACGATTCCTGGCTAACATACACAATAATCTTCAATCATACATAACCTAGCATGGAACTACGAACTTAAAGCAGGAATCTCAAGCATGCTGGAAGAACAATCCTAGCATGGCACTAACATGTACAAACAGGCAAACATGCTAGCAAGAATGCAATCACAAGCTATCCTATCCACTAAACATGTTCATAGAAGTAAACATGCATATAAGGCACAATCAAGAATGCATCGCAAGGTCCACACAACCACGGTAAGAAATCCTTACCTGGAAACAAGCAGAAAATAACTACCATAAGCCAATCAAGCGACTCCCGAGCGAACATAACGTACTTTGTCCCCACGGGTCGGGTGTTAGAGCGAATCATAACGTACATTGCTTCCCCCCGGCCGCCGATGTGGATGTAGCTACCACATTGGCGTAAGCCTAGTTTGTAACCTGCTAGAGCAGAACCCTGCCAATGGTGCAAGCCTGCCTTGGCAGGTTCTTGGCTTCAGGTCGGTTGTACAGGCTACACAGATGAGTGTCGAGGGCCTCGCACTCATCGTGTTTAGTGACACCGCTCCGAGTCTTAGGCATGCACACGGCTCGCGTAGTTTGTACCTAGGCCCCACATTTACGTCGATTCAAAGAAGATGCGGTGTGCGCGCACACGCGTTAGGCGCCGGTTCGGAGAGCTCCCCCGGGCTAATGTTCATGAGTACACCAGTTCCTTCCAGTTTAGAGCCAGAATTCGGGTACTCTCTCGATAGTCCAGATTTATTAGCGAGGGTAAGAGGCCCTTGAGGACACCCGTTGGGATTGGTTTTTGAACTAATCATTGTGGTCGAGGGAGAAAGACCCTCGAGGGTGTCGGACATCTTTGGTATCGGTTTTTAGTGGTTAATTGGCCGAGGAGAAAGACCTCTGAGATGTCCCGGATTGGTTATGAGAACCAATCATTAGGCCGGAATTAGGAGACTTCCGAGGATTCCGGATTTTGCCTTGTAAGCTCGTTGAGCTATGATCTGTGTTGGTAACTGTTTGCATGTATACTAGGGTGCTAGATGATTGATGTATCGTATCGTACCCCGGTTGGGGATTCTTACTGAGTATGTTTATACTTACCCTTATTTCTGTAGTTTTCCACCAGGTAACCTGGGACAGCACCGGGACGGCAAGCGGAGGGAGCTGATTGATCATGGGAGTCGCCGGCACTCTGTCATTTATTGTTTGCATAATTTGTTCAGCATGTAGACGGACAGGAGTCCTAG
This sequence comes from Sicyos edulis, assembly GCA_036507275.1. Lineage (NCBI taxonomy): Eukaryota > Viridiplantae > Streptophyta > Magnoliopsida > Cucurbitales > Cucurbitaceae > Sicyos > Sicyos edulis. The sequence goes on along the minus strand of CM071853.1, from coordinate 17,996,232 downwards.
GGGGATGTTTTTAAAAGTTGTTTAAACTGTTTTGTATGTTTTTATAAACACTGGTCAGGCTTGTTTTACTTTGTTGGTTTTGCTTAAATGAGGATTGTTGTTTATGTTTTAAAGTGTTCCCCGTTCTCAAATGTTTTGAAAGGTTTTAAATATGAGCACTAAACCGCTTGATGAAGTATTTAACTTGCATGCTATGTGAGAACCTAGGGTTAGGACCGTATTTTGGGTCGGGTTTTTCCAGTTGGTATCAGAGCACAAAGTCATAGATTCTGTAGACTAACCTGCTTTGTAGGTTGTTGTTCCCATGATCATCAGCACTCCACGGCCGTCAGGTTTGTCTGAGTTCATTAAGCTAAGGGTTTTATTTTGCGATACTGCATCTAGTATACATGTGTTACCCTTGTTGAGCAGTGAGAGCCCCAGCGTGGCCTAGCTTTTATGCTTTGTGTAGATCGCCAGGATGTTGATTACACATGGAGGAGCAGGGACGTTTGGTATGTCTAACCGAGGAGTTGGACTGATCGTGTTGTTGTTGAGACCGCGTCCAGGGTTGTCTAGACTAGTAGGCCAGCTTTGGCCCCTGCAGATGAGTTGCCAAGTGGAAGGGGTAGAGGCTAGCACGCCTCAGAGTGTGACTCCTTGAGCTGAGTGTGCTCCAGCCATGAGAGATTTGATGGCAGGTCTTTTAGCTATCAGAGAGAGGAGACCCAGGCGCAGTTGTAGCGCATAGTGAGGAGTCGTGGGCCCTGATAGCCCAGCTGACAGAGTTTTTCAGAAGGCACCCCCCAGTAGCTCTTGTAGCCCCGGAGGTTCCCGGAAGGGCAGGATCAGCAGGTTTATGCTGATGAGTTTGTTGGCGTTGATGGAGCCGCCGAGTTTGGCAAGTGGAAGCTTGTAGAGCTTGCTGTTTTAGAAAGGCCTACTGCTAGCAGCGAAGTGGTTGGCCAGGATCGAGTTTTTCATCCGTGTGTTCGGATGTCCTGATGTTCAGAGGCCGAGGTGTGCCGTTCCTGTGCTGTTTGATACAGTAGTTGGGTGGTGGAAGTCCCTTGTGAGAGGTGGACCAGCAGAGTCTCCACCAGTCGCCCGATCGTTTGGCAAGTTGCCGTGTTAGTGGCTTGAGGAAGATGTAGGGACATCTTTGATTCCTTGCAAGCCTGCTGTCGTTTAGCAGCCAGTTCTTTTAGTACCCCGTAGCCAGGGAGTAATGTAGAGTTTTCTTGTCAGGGCTTAATCCGTCCGTGGATTTCAGTAGGCTAGTAGGGTGGAGCACTCTTTTGTTAGCATGTTCCACATGTGGAACTCGTTGTTGCCACCCGAGGAGTTGGCCTGAGCTTTGTTGAGCATCGAGTGGGATGCAGGAGTAGGCCGTGGCATGTCAGTTAGGCAAGATGCCAAAGATTTGGTTGCTCGAGTGTTGGACTTCTTGTTTTGAGTGCCATTGCCTCGTCACTTGGAGTGTGACCTCCCCTACCCTCAGAGGGGCATGAAGCTCGTTTATGGCTGATTTGTGTTGTAAAGGATGTAGTGCCTGTTGGGACCAAGCTTTGAGAGGAGGCCCAGATTCAGGCCAGTTGGCACTTTTGTTCAGGTGGTTCCATGACCCGCCCAGAGTATCGCATCCCGATTAGTCTTGTACCCGTTCCTGAGGTTGCACCTGTTTGGGTTGCATAAGAAATCTAGCTCGGTGGTAGTCAAGAGATCTACAGGTATGAGGTCATTCGAGGGAAAGTAGGAGCAATTCAGGGTCACCGAGAGTTGGGTACAAAGGATGTTGTAGGTTCTTAAGAGCTAGCGCGTTCGAATTCTCGCACCTGTTTTGTGAGCTTGTGAGCCAGTTTGTTGGTAGCATGATTCGACTACCCTTTGAGTTACCCTAGTATGGATACGGTTGGTATCGATGGATGCGTGGTTGATCCAGTGTTAGAGCCATAAGTTGGATGGTTGAGCGGAGCTCAGTTAGTGGGCACATTGCTTTGAGGTATGTCAGCTTGGTGTGGTTATGCTCTTGCAAGAGTGAGTTGACCAGTGTGGCTTTCCGTGGTGAGTTGACCCCGAGTGGGTTTGAACTCTTATTGATCCCTTGCTAGTTGTGGCTCTATTGGGAGGCAAAAGCTGCCTTGTGTGAGAGTTCTTCTTGGCATTGGATCTTAAGGAATCAAGTTGAAGCTGTGCACGCCGGTGTACTTTTGTGTAGCTCGTTTCGTGGTGTATGCTTTGGGATCCACGAGAGGTTTATATTGAGCAACCAGTGCTCAGTCCTTGAGGTGTCAAGGTTTTAGTTCTGGGCAAGTGCCCTGGCTTTGGTTGTAAAGATACCGTGCTCGTAGCCGGTTTGTTGTTAAGCTAGTTTTGTCAGTTGGACCTTGACCTGGTCAGAGGAACTTCTTTTTGGTCGATGGTTGGAGTTCAGTTGGAACTGAACAAGGGCGATGGTAGCAAAGCCGCGTAGTTTCTGACCATCATTGCTAAGAGTGTTTTTCGGATCCCTACCCTGGGTAGAAGCTACCATGTGCTCAATGCTTGAGTTGGAGGTTGACACATTCTGTAGTATTTCTGGTCTTCTTGGTTTTTCGAGGAGTTGGAGTGGGCCAACATAGTTGAGATGCTGGAGGGAGAGTTGTGCCCGTGTAGCCAGTTGTCTGTTAGACCGTTTGACGACCGTGTGTGTCGGAGGGTGTTCGGAGGAACCCTAGTTGTAGACCTCGGGTGAGTTACTGGCAGATTTGGTAGACTAGCAAGTTAGTGGTTGTTTGAAGTAGAGTCCGGATTGGTTCAGGTGTGGTTTTGAGTTGCTAGCAGTTAGTTTTGCTCGTGGGGTGAGTGGTTCGTTACATGTCGGTTGACAAGCTAGCGTTGTTTTAAGTGCCTCCGCGTTGGTTTTTGGGATTCTTAGTAAGGTGGTGCTTTGTGTTATCCAAGTATGGTTCCCATGTTGTTCAAGAGCTAGCTCGGTTCGAGCAAGCGGACGTTGCCCTGAGGACTTGTTCCTAGTCAGGTTTTTTTGGGAGTTGACCCCTCCCTCGATGGATTGAGTAAGTACTGCTAGTTCTAGATTGGTGGTCCAACCGGTTGTGGGATTCCTCGGTTGATGCTTCCTAGGGATTTGGTTGTTGTTGCCTTTGATGAGCAAGACAGCTAGTGTGTGTGAGGTTCGCTGTCCTGCGGAAGCTCGCTTGCTGGGGAATCATTTCCGTTTAGAAGAAGTCAGCTTAGCTCCTGAGTTGTGTAGTTGATCAGAGTAGCGCAGCGGTCAGCCTAGCGAGAGGGTCCCTGCATTGTGTTTTAGCAAGCGAAAAGTTGTTTGTCCCCGCAAGGGCGGAGGCCAGCCAGGTCGTCCAGCCAAGGCTGCCTAGGCCGCCCAGTCCCTCAGCCCTGCATCGCCCAGCCAGTGCTGCCCACCATCGCCCAGCGCCGCACCACACCGAGCCACCACCCCGCCCAGACGTGCGGCACTGCCCCGCACCAGGCCGCCTTGCGCCGCGCCGCGCGCTGCCGCCCAGACGCGTCACCCGCGTGCCATCCTCGCAGACCCGACGTCTCGCCCGTGCGCCCGCTCCAGCGCGTCTACTCGCCTTGCCAGCGCCTGCCTCGCCAGCGCCCAGTGCCCAGCGCCCATTCCTGCCCCTTGCTGTCGAGACCGCGTGTCTTCTCGGTTGGTAATTCCCGAGCCTTTCCCCTTTTAGATTTTAAGCTGCTGGCTGCTGTTTTATTTACTTAGGTGTTTTTATTAAATGCTTAGGTTGCTCGGGTTCGCTTAGAAGCTCGAGGGTCGCTTGGTTGTTATTTGATAGCTAATTCTGCTTGTTCCCCGGTAAGGATTTCCTACCGTGGTTGTGTGGACCCTGCGATGCTTCCTTGATTGTGCCTTGTATGCATGTTTACTGTTATGAGCATGATAGTGATAGGACAACTATGTTTGATCTTGTGCTAACATGTTTGCCTGATTGTACATGTTAGTGCCATGCTAGGTTTGTTCTTCCAGCATGCTTATGATTACTGCTTTAAGTTCGTAGTATCACGCTAGGTTATGTGTGATTGATGTTGATATGTATGTTTAGCCAGGAATCAGTTATTTTGTACTCTTAGCTAGTATAGTAGGGTTTGTCATCATCCAGAGGCTGAGAGCGGACATAACGTACTTTGTCCCCACCGGTCGGGAGTAGAGCAAACCATAACGTACATTGCTTCCCCCGGCAGCCGATGTGGATTTAGCTACCACATCGGCATAAGCCTAGTTTGTAGCCTGCTAGAGCAGAACCCTACCAACGGTGCAAGCCTGCCTTGGCCGGTTCTTAGCTTCAGTGTCGCTGGTACAGCCGCATGAGATGAGTGTCGAGGGCCTCGTGACCATCGTGTTCGATGACACCGCTTCCGAGTCTTTAGGAATGCGTGCCTGGCTCGCGTAGTTTGTACTTAGGCCCCACATTTACGCCGGTTGCAAAGAAGATGCGGTGGTGCGCGACACGCCAGCGTTAGTCGCCGGTCGGAGAGCTCCCGGCTAATGTTCGTGAGTACACGATTCCTTCCGCTTTAGAGCCGGACTTGGGTACTCTCCCGATAGTCCAGATTTATTAGCGAGGGTAAGAGGCCCTTAAGGACACCCATTGGGATTGGCTTTTGAGCTGATCATATGGTCGAGGGAGAAAGACCCTCAAGGGTGTCAGATATCTTTGGGATCGGTTATTGAGCTGATCATTTGTCCGAGGGAGAAAGACCCTTGGAGATGTCCCGGGATTGGTTATGAGAACCAATCATTAGGCCAGAAGTAGGAGACTTCCGAGGATTCCAGATTCTGCCTTGTAAGCTCGTTGAGCTATGATCTGTGTTGGTAACTGTTTGCATGTATACTAGGGTGCAAGATGATTGATGTATCGTATTGTACCCCGGTTGGGGATTCTTACTGAGTATGTTTATACTCACCCTTATTTTTGTGGTTTTTCCACAAGGTAACTTGGGACAGCACCGGGACGGCTAGCGGAGGGAGCTGATTGATCATGGGAGCCGCCGGTACTCTGTCTTTTATTGTTTGCATAATTTGTTCAGCATGTAGACGGATAGGAGTCCTAGGGGGATGTTTTTAAAAGTTGTTTAAATTGTATTGTATGATTTTATAAACACTGGCTAGGCTTGTTTTACTTTGTTGGTTTGCTTAAATGAAGGTTGTTGTTTATGTTTTAAGTGTCCCCGCTTTTAAATGTTTTGAAAGTTTTTAAATATGAGCACTAAACCGCTTGATGAAATATTTAACTTGCATGCTGAGTGAGAACCTAGGTTTAGGACCGTATTTTGGGCCAGGTTCTTACAGTTGGTATCAGAGCACAGAGTCATAGATTCTGTAGACTAACCTGCTTTGTAGGTTGTTGTTCCCATGATCATCAGCACTCCATGGCCGTCAGGTTTGTCTGAGTTCATTAAGCTAAGGGTTTTATTTTACAATACTGCATCTAGTATACATGTGTTACCCTTGTTGGGCAGTGAGAGCCCCAGCGTGGGCCAGTTTTTATGCTTTGTGTAGATCTCTAGTATGTTGATTACACTTAGAGGAGCAGGGACGTTTGGTATTTCCAACCGAGGAGTTGGACTGTTCATGTTGATGATGAGACCACGTCCAGGGTTGTTTAGACCAGTAGGCCAGTTCTGGCCCTGGCAGTTGAGTTGCCAAGAGGAGGGGGTAGAGGCTAGTTTGTCTCAAAGTGAGACTCCTTGAGCAGAGTGTGCTCCAGCCATGAGAGAGTTGATGGCAGGTCTCTTAGCTAACAGAGAGCGGAGACCCAGGAGCAGTTTGTAGCGCGTAGTGAGGAGTCGTGGGCACAGATAGCCCAGCTGGCAGAGTTTATTTAGGAGCACCCCCCCTAGTAGCTCTAGTAGCCCCGAAGGTTCCCGGGAGGGCTTGATCAGCAAGTTTATGCTGATGAGTTTTTTTGGCTTTAATCGAGCCGCCGAGTTTGGCAAGTGGAAGCTTGGAGAGCTGGATGTTTTTGATACCTACTGCTAGCAGCGAGGTGGTTGCCCAGGATCGAGTTTATCATCCAAGTGTTGGGATGACCATGTGTTTAGAGGCCGATGACCTGATGTTCTGAGGTCGAGGCGTGCCGTTCTTGTGTTGTTTGATGCAGCAGTGTGGTGGTGGAAGTCCCCTGTGAGAGGCAGACCAGCAGAGTCTCCACCAGCCACCCGGTCGATTGGCAAGCTGCCAAGTTAGTAGCTTTTGAGGAAGATGTAGAGACATCTTGTCCTCCCGCAAGCCTCGCACTCGTTTGCGGCAACGCTTCTTTTAGTACCCTCGTAGCCAGGGTGTAGTTTGGAGTTTGCTTGTCAGGACTTAATCCTTCCGTGGTTTTCAGCTGGCTAGTAGAGAGAAGCACCTTGTGTTAGCATGTCCCAGGTGTGGAGCTAGGTGCTGCCACCCGAGGGTTGGCCTGAGTATTCGTTGAGCATCGAGTGGGATGCAGGAGTGGGCCGTGGCTTGTCTGTTAGACGTGATGTCAGAGAGTAGTCTACTCGAGTGTTGAGACTCTTGTGTTGAGTGCCATTGCCCTGTCACCTGGAGTGTGACCTTCCCTACCCTCAAAGGGGCTTAAAGCCCGTAAAGAGATGTTTGTGTTGTAAAGGATGTAGTGCCTGTTGGCACCAAGATTTGAGAGGAGGCCTAGATTCAGGCCAGTTGGCACTTTTTGTGCAGGTGGTTCCAGGGCCCGCCCGAAGTTTAGCATCCCCACTAGTCTTGTACCCATTCCTGCGAATGCACCTGTTTGGGTTGCATAAGAGATCTAGCTCGGTGGTAGTTAGAGAACTACAAGTGTGAGGTCGTTCGAGGGATAAGTAGGAGCCTTTCAGGGGCACCGAGAGTTGGGTACAAAGGATGATGTTGGTTGTTAAGGGCAAGCGCGTCCGAGTTCTCGCGCCTGTGTTGTGGGCTTATGAGCCAGTTGGATGGTAGTGTGATTCAGCTACCCTAGAGCTACCCTAATATGAGTAGAGTGGGCATCGATGATGCGTGGTTGATCCAGTGTTAGAGCCATGAGTTGGATCGTTGATCGGAGAACATTTAGTGGACCCTTGGTATGAGGTAAGTTAGCTTGGTGTAGGTATGCTCTTGTAAGAGTGAGTTGACCAGTGTGGCATTCCGTGGTGAGTTGACCAGTGTGGCATTCCTTGCTAGATGTGGCTCTATTGGGAGGCAAAATTTGCCTTGTGTGAGAGTACTTGTTGGTTTGGATCTTAAGGAACCAAGTTGGAGCTATACACGCCGGTGTACTTTTGTGGAGCTCGTTCTGTGGTGTATTTTTTAGGAACCACGAGAGGATTCGGGTTGAGAAACCAGTGCTCAGTTCTGAGGAGTTAGGGCTTTAGTTCTTAGCAAGTGCCCTAACTTGGGTTGAGAGGTTACCGTGCCGGTAGCCGGGTTGTTGCGTAGGCAAGTTATGCTAGTTGGCCCTTGACCTGGGTAGAGGCATTTCTTGTTGATCGATGGTTGGAGTTCAGTTGGAACTGATCCAGGGCAATGGTAGCAAAATCGCGGAGTTTCTGGCTGCCATGGCTAAGAGTGTTGTTAGGATCCTTACCCTGCGTAGAAGCTACGATTCGGCTGATGCTTTGAGCAAGAGGAAGTTTGGGTCTTCCGGTGGTTCCCGCTCAGATGGATAGCAGACTCGCCGATAGGGCGATCTAGGGTCGGGATCGATCGCCGACCATGAGTTAGAGCTCAGGATCGTCGGCAGGGCGGGGCCAGGCAGCCGGCTCATTGCATCAAGTGTGGTAAGGCACTTTTCGGGTAGTGTGGAGCATCGCCCGTGCTTGCTACAGATGTGGCAAGGAAGAGCTTTTGGCCAGCACAGTTGAGATGCTGGAAGGAGATGTGCTCGTTTAGCCAGATGTCTTTTAGTCCGTTGACGACAATATGTGTGTCGGAGGGTGATCTGTAACGGCCCAGTTTTCTATTTCGGTTACCCAGGTGATTTCGGGTCATTATTCGGATGTTCAGATGGGCCGTTAGAGCTATTTTAACCCTTAGGGGTATTTTGGTCTTTTTGCCCCCGGTCAGGGTTTTGAGGATTTTCAAGATTTCAGGGCCATTCCTGCCTTTGTCGAAGCTTAATGGTTGTTGGTTGCAAGACCCGAGAGGTTTGGGCAAGTTGTTTGGAAGTTTGGAGGTGTTTTAGAAAATGGCAAAATTAATTGTAATTTTGGTGCTTCCATTGGGTTTTGAGCCCTTGCCTAAATGGTCTTGGGAGTTCAGTAGGAAAAGAGAGTTTTATTTTTAAAACAAGTTTTCTTCACGGGTTTGGAAAGAGGAAGCTTTGGGAAGGGATTTTAGACCTATTTAATTAGGGAAAAAGGAAAGAAAATCAAGAAAATCCCTTTTCCCCTTGTTTTGCAATCTCTCTCTCACTCTCTCTCTCTCTCTCTCTCTCTCTGTAACGGCCCAGTTTTCTATTCCAGTTCTCGAGGTGCTTCCGGTTCGGATTCAGTGGTTCGGTTGGGCCGTTAGAGCTGTTTTGACCCTTAGGGGTATTTTGGTCTTTTGCTCCCCGGGCAGGATTTGTGGTTTTTCAGGGCTTCGAGGCAGCTCCTGCCTTTGTTGAGGCTTGTATGTTGGTGGCTGCGAGTCCCGAGATGTTTGGGGTACTCGTTTGGGAGTTCGGTTGTGATTTGGGTTTTGGGCAAAGTGATCGTTGTTTGGGTGTTTCATTTGGGATTCGAGCCCAGGCCCTTAGAGATGATTTGGGAGTTTGTTTAAGTGAGAGTTTTTGTTTGGAAGAGAGATTGCTTCAGCCGGGTCTCGAAGGAGGAAGCCGGGAATTGGGATTTAAGGACTTTAAGGCTTGTTTAAATTAGGAAAAAAGGGAAGAAAAATCAAGAAAATCCCTTTCCCCTTGTTTTGCAATCTCTCTCTCTCTCTCTCTCTCTCTCTCTCTCTCTCTCCTAGCCGACCTCACCAAGAAGACCCAACCCTAGCCACCCAGCCATGCCCTAGCCGCACCACTCCCTGGCCGCATCAGACCGCTCAGCCCAGCCATGCCCTCGCCGCACCAGACGCCTCAGCGCGCCCACCCAGTGCGCGCAGAGAGATGCGTTGCATCGTCCGGCCCATGCCGCCGTGCCGAGCCACCCCGGCGCCCGATCGCGACGCCTCGCCCTAGCCGTGCCGAAGCCACCCCGGCGCCGATCGCGACGCCCTCGCCCTAGCCGTGCCGAGCCACCCAGCGCCGATCGCCGCCCTCGCCTTGGTCGCGCCGAGTCCAGATCGCATCGCCCTCGCCTTGGTCGCGCCGAGCCCAGATCGGCATCGCCCAGGCCGTCTCCGTGCCGAGTCGCTCGCCCCTGCAGGTCGTCGTGCCTTCCCGAGCGCCCCCGAGCCCATCGTCGCGTCGCTGCGCCGCGCGCGGCGCCGTGCGCCGTCCTCTCCGCAAGCCGCGCTGTGTGTCGCCGTCGCCCGAAGCTCGAGCGCGCGCGTGCGCGCTTTGCGCGCCTCGCCGCGCGCGCGCGTGCTGCGCGCGCCGCCTCGCTGCGCTGCGCCTGTGCCCAGCGCTGTGTGTGCCGCGCCACCAATGCTGCTCTTCGCGCCCAGCCTTTGCTGTTGTGTCTTTGGATGGCCCGAGCCTTGTGGCTTCTCGGATGGTATTTTTCCGAGTCTTTTCTTCGTTGGGCCCCGATTTGTTGGTCTTTGTTTAGGGATTTATTTGGGCTGTTTTTATATATTTGATTTGGGTTGCTTTATCTTATGTTTAGGTTGTTTGGGTTCGATTAGAGGCTCGAGGATTGCTTGGTTGATTTGTGATTATTTTCGCTTGTCCCTGTAAGGATTTCTTACCGTGGTTGTGTGGACCCTCGCGATATGTCTCGATTGTGCCTTGTATGTTTGCCGATTGTTATGAGCATGATAGTGATAGGCGGCTTGGTTTGATCTCTTGCTAGCATGTTTGTTGATTTACATGTTAGTGCCATGCTAGGTTTGTTCTTCCAAAGATGCTTGTGATTCCCGCTTAAGTTGTAGTATCATGCTAGGTAAACGTGATTGATGTCGGTCATTGCTTGCTAGCCGGGAATCATTGATTTACTCGGTATTCTTGGATAGAGTAGTAGGGTTTGTCATCATCCAGAGGTCGAGAGCGGACATAACGCACCTTGTCCCCACTCGGTCGGAGTAGAGCGAAGCATAACGCACATTGCTTCCCCGGTGACCGATGTGGATGTAGCTACCACATCGGCATAAGCCTAGTTTGTAGCCTGCTAGAGCGGAACCCCGCCAGCGGTGCAAGCCCGCCTTGGCCGGTTCTTAGCTTCGTGTCGGTGGTACAGTCGCGCAGATGAGTGCCGAGGGCCTCGCACTACATCGTGTTCGGTGACACCGCTTCGAGTCTTAGGCATGCATGACGCCCGCGCGTAGTTTGCCCTTAGGCCCCGCATTTACGCCCGGTTGCAGGAAGAGCATGCGGTGTGTGCGCGCGCACACGCGTTAGTCGCCGGTTCGGAGAGCTCCCGGGCTAATGTTCGTGAGTACACCAGTTCCTTCCGCTTTAGAGCCGATCTGCGGGTACTCTCCCGATAGTCCAGATTGTTAGCGAGGGTAAGAGGCCCTTGAGGACACCCATTGGGATCGGCTTTTGAGCTAATCAATTGGTCGAGGGAGAAAGACCCTCGAGGGTGTCGGACATCTTGGGATCGGTTTTTGAGCTGATCAATTGGCCGAGGGAGAAAGACCCTCGGAGATGTCCCGGGATTGGTTATGAGAACCAATCATTAGGCCGGAAGTAGGAGACTTCCGATGATTCCGGAAGTAAGAGACTTCCGATGTTTCCAGATCTTGTGTTATGAGCTCGTTGAGCTATGATCTGTGTTGATAGCTGTTTGCTTGCATATTGAGGTGCTAGATGTCTGATGTATCGTATTGTACCCCGGTTGGGGATTCTTACTGAGTATGTTTATACTCACCCTTATTTATCTTTCAGGTAACTTGGGACAACACTAGGAGGGCTAGCGGAGGGAGCTGATTGATCATGGGGAACCGCCGGCACTCTGTCTTTTATTATTGCATTGTTTATTCAGCATGTAGATGGACAGGAGTCCTAGGGGAATATTGTTTAAAACGTTGCTTAAAATTGTATTGTACATTTTATTAAACACTGGCCAGGTTGTTTTACTTGTTGGATTGTTTAAACTGGAAATTGTTGGTTCTGTTTTAAGGGCTCCCCTTCTCATATGTTTTGAAAGGTTTTTAAATATAAGCTCTAAACCGCTTGTTATCATATTTAACTTGCATGCTGAGTAAGATCCCAGGTTTAGGACCATGTTTTGGGTCGGGTTTTTTACAGTTTGGTATCAGAGCACAGTCATAGATTCGTGAGACTAACCCGCTTTGTAGGTTGTTGTTCCCATGATCATCAAGACTCCACGGCCGCTTGGTTTGTCCGAGTTCAATTAAGTTAAGGGTAAGAATTTACAATACTTTTCTTCTAGCTTTTATGCATGTGTAGAGTTGTGGAGCGGAGACGAGCGAGTTACGACTCGTTGTTGGTTTGGGCTTAGAGAGCCATCATGCCAACTTTTTTTCCGCAGATGCGCAGTAGTTTGATGAGCAAAGGAGAGCCCCGTGTGGGGCGGTTTTGTTGCTTTGTGCAGATCGCCGGTGTGTCGATCGCACTCAGAGGGAGGCAGAGATTAGACTCCCACAGGCCATTTGTGGCCTAGTTGTTGGTTTCTCCCCAGTGAGAGGGTGGAGGTGCCTTGTGTGCGGATCGCCGATATGTTGATTGCACTCGAGGAGCGGGGACGCTTGGCATGTCCGACCGAGGGGTTGGATTGATCTTGTTGATGTTGAGGCCGCGTCCCTGTGGTTGTTTAGCCCTTTGGCCAAGAGTTGGCCCTGGCAATTGAGTTGCCTAGAGGAGGGGGTAGAGGCTAGCACGCCTCAGTATGACTCCTTGAGCAGAGTGTGCTCCGGCCATGTGAGATTTGATGGCGTGTCTTTAGCTATCATAGAGCAAAGACCCAGCGCAGTCAGAGCGCTGAGCGAGGAGTCCGGGCATAGATAGCCCGGTGACAGAGTTTGTTTCAAGCATTTTCCCCAAGTAGCTCTCGTAGCCGGAGGTTCCTGGAGGGCTTGATCTGCGCAGTTTATGCGATTGAGTTTGTTGGCGTTGATGGAGCCGCCCGATTTGGCAAGTGGATGCCTGAGACCTTGATGTATTAGAAAGTCCTACCGCTAGTAGTAAAGCGGTTGGCCAGGTTTGAGTTTAGCATCCGTGTGTTGGGATGCCTGCTGCTCAGAGGCCGAGGTGAGCCGTTCCCGGCCGTTGATTCCGCAGATTGGTGGTGGTAGTCCCTTGAGAGAGGTGGACTAGTAGAGTCTCCACCGATCGCCCGATTGATTGGCAAGTTGCCGTGTTAGTGGCTTGAGGCGGATGTAGAGACATCTGTGCCCCCTGCAAGCCTGCTCGTTGTTGTTTTGCAGCCAGTTCTCTTTGTACCCTCGTAGCCAGGGTGTAGTGTGGAGTGTGCTTGCCAGGGTTTTATCCATCTGTGGATTTCGGCGGGCTAGTTGAGTGGAACACTCTTTTATTTGGATGTTCCCAGTGTGGAACTAGTTGTTGCCACCAGAGAAGTTGGCCTGAGCTTTTGTTGAGCATCGAGTGGGATGCAGGAGTAGGCCGTGGCAAGTCTGTTGGTCGAGATGCCAGAGATTTGGCTGCTCGAGTGTTTGGACTCCTGTGCTGAGTGCCATTGCCCCGTCACTTGGAGGGTGACTTTCCCTATTCTCAGCAGGGCATAAAGCTCGTTTGAGGCTGATTCGTGTTGTAATGGATGTAGTGCCTGTTGGCACCAAGCTTTGAGAGGAGGCCTAGTTTCAGGCCAGTTGGCACTTTTGGTGCAGGTGGTTCCATGGCTGCCCAGAGTTTAGCATCCCCGCTTGTCTTGTACCCTTTTCCGAGGTTGCACTGTTTGGGTTGCTTAAGAGATCTAGCTCGGTGGTAGTCGAGAGGACTACAAGTTTGAGGTTTTCGAGGAAAGTAGGAGCCGTTCAGAGATCTCACGAGAGTTGGGTGTAAAGGATGCTTTAGGTTGTTAAGAGCTAGCGCGTTCGAGTTCTCGCGCTTTGTGTTGGGAGCCCGTGAGCCGCCTTGATGGTAGCATGATTCGGCTACCCTTTGAGTTGCCCTAGTATGGTTAGTGTTGGCATCGTGGATGCGTGGTTGATCCAGTGTTAGAGCCATGAGTTGGATGGCTGATCGGAGCGCGTTTAGTGAGCTCATTGTTTCGAGGAATGTTAGCTTGGTGTGGTTTTGCGCTTGTATGGGTAAGTTGGCCAATGTGGCTTTTCGTGGTGAGTTGGCCCCGAGTGGGTTTGAACTCGTTGCTCCCTTGTTTGTTGTGGCTCGTTTGGAGGCAAAAGTTGCCCCGTGAGAGCCCTTGTTGGCTTTGGATCTTAAGAGATCAAGTTGGAGCCGTGCACCCCGGTGCACTTTGCGTAGCTCGTTCCGTGGTTTATGTTTGGAAAACCACGAGAGGTTCGTGTAGAGGACCCAGTCTGCTCGATCTTTGAGGTGTCAAGGCTTTAGTTCTTGGCAAGTGCCCTAGCTTAGGTCGTAAGGATGTCGTGCTCGCTGTCGGGCCGTTGGTTAAGCAAGTTTTGCTAGTTGGTCCTTGCCTGGTTAGACTTGATTGGAACCGAACAAGAGCGAGTTGTGGCAAGCCGCGCAGCTTTCGATCGTTTTGGCTAAGAAAGCTGTTCGGATCCTTACCTTAAGAAGAAGGTATGTTGAGGTTGTTGCTTGGAGTAGGAGGATGACGCCTCCCTGTAGCGTTTCCGGTTCCCTTGGTTTCCAAGTTGGAGTTGGCCAGCGTAGTTGAGATGCTTTGGAGAGGGTTGTGCCCGCGTGAGCCGGTTGTTTGTTAGATCATTGTCGACCGTGTGTGTCGGAGGGTGATCAGAGGATCTCTAGTTGTGGAGAGCCTTTCCAGAGCTCAATTAGACCTGAGCGGTGTTCCTTGGGTGAGTTGCTTGCAGATTTGGCGATCCTAGCAAGCTAGTGCTTGTTTGGTTTTGGAGGTTAGTTGGTGCTTGGTGTTGACCAAGATTTGGTTCTCTTGATGTTTCAAGAGCTTGCTCTTGATTCGAGCCGAGGACGTTGCCCCGAGGATTCGTTCCCTAGTCCGGTTGTCTTGGGAGTTGATTCCTCCTCGGTGGTTGAGTAAGTTCGGCTAGTTCGGATTGGTGGTCCAATCGGTTGAGTTTCCCTGGGTGTTGCTTCCAAGAGAGTTGGTTGATGTTGCCCTTGGGTTTGAGCAAGTCGTGAGCGTGTGTGATGTTCACGCCCTTTAGAGTTTTGCTTGCTTGGGAAATCGTTCGTTGGGTAGTCAGCGTAGCTCTGAGTTGTGTAGTTGATCGAGTAGCGCAGTTGGTTAGCCCAAGCAAGAGGGTCCTCTGCATTGTGTTGTTAGTGTTTAAAGTTGTTTGTCCTCGCAAGAGCGGTGGCGGCCAGATTTAAGAGATGAGCTTGAGTTGAGTTCTCACGAGCAAGGCCTTCTCGGGCTTTGTTTCTAGTTGTTGAGCTTTCGCAGTTGGCGAATAGCCGAGCCTCGATTGAGTGTGTTGGCACAGAGGTGCCGTGGCATTGGTTGGTTAGCCTTTGGGCACATTTTCCTCAAGCTGTTGTGTGTGTTTTGGTAGCCCCTGTGAGGGTTTGGTCCTTCTTGCCGAGATTTTCCATGAGAGGAATGTTGGGTGTTTCCTTGCCTGGCAATGTTCTTTTTGGCGAGTTGCTAGTAGGTTTGCATGGAAAAGTTTGTGTTTGGCCGTTGTGAGGCTCCAGTTGTTGGCTTGGCCGAGTGGAGCTGTGCTCGGTTTTTTGGCCATTTAGGGTTGGCCGTGAGTGAAGTTTCACTTGTGCTAGTGGGAAAAGTTTGCCTTTTGGATCAATCGCCGATTGGTGGTTCGATTGTTTTTCGTTAAGGCTTTAGGCAAGCCTTGTGGTTCATTTGGTCTCTTGTGAAGAAAGAGTAGGTCGTATGGTTTCGGAACCCGAGAGGTTCAGATTGTTTGCTTGACTTGGCGTTGTGTTGAGGCGCGATTTGTTATCGCCATTGTGGGCATTCAGAGAAGTTACGCCAAAGGCGTGGCGTTGAGTTTTGGAGCTTGTGCCGACCGCCGGCTTCTTTGAGAGTAACACCGTTGAGAGGTGTTCCGTGTTGGTTTAGTGGGGTTTTGTTTGAGCCCCAAGTTTGTAGGGCTTCCGAGATCCTTGAGCGGATTGGAGCAAAGTGGTTAGCTTTGCCCCGTCTTTGACAAAGAGTGCAAGTTTTGTGTTCCTCGTCTCTTTGTTGAGATAGTTTGTGGTGATCGAGAGCTTTGTGGCTTTGAGCCTTTGAGAACCCAAGAGGGTTTGGCTATCAGAGAGAAGGGCTAGTGTTGTTTTAGCCGAGAAGTTCAATTGGCTAAGAATCGGTGGAGTTTTTGGAGTCTGTTTGTTTTAGGACTTTCGAGGACGAAAGTCTTAAAAGGAGGGAGTATTGTAACGGCCCGCTTTTCTATTCCAGTTCTCGAGGTGCTTCCTGGTTCGGATTGAGTGGTTGGTTGGGCCGTTAGAGCTGTTTTGACCCTTAGGGTATTTTGGTCTTTTGCTCCGGGGCAGATTTGTGGTTTTTCAGGGCTTCGAGGCAGCCTCCGCCTTTGTTGAGGCTTGTATGTTGGTGGTCATGAGTCCCGAGATGTTTGGGGTACTCGTTTGGGAGTTCGGTTGTGATTTGGGTTTTGGGCAAAGTGATCGTTGTTTGGGTGTTTCATTTGGGATTCGAGCCCAGGCCCTTAGAGATGATTTGGGAGTTTGTTTAAGTGAGAGTTTTTGTTTGGAAGAGAGATTGCTTCAGCCGGGTCTCGAAGGAGGAAGCCGGGAATTGGGATTTAAGGACTTTAAGGCTTGTTTAAATTAGGAAAAAAGGGAAGAAAAATCAAGAAAATCCCTTTCCCCTTGTTTTGCAATCTCTCTCTCTCTCTCTCTCTCTCTCTCTCTCTCTCTCTCTCTCTCTCTCTAGCCAAGCACCAAGAAGACCCAACCCTAGCCACCCAGCCATGCCCTAGCCGCACCACTCCCTGGCCGCATCAGACCGCTCAGCCCAGCCATGCCCTCGCCGCACCAGACGCCCTGCATCGCCCAGCCCAGGTGCGCCCAGATGCGTTGCATCGTCCAGCCCATGCCGCGCCGTGCCGAGCCACCCCAGCGCCCGATCGCGACGCCCTCGCCCTAGCCGTGCCGAGCCACCCCAGCGCCCGATCGCGACGCCCTCGCCCTAGCCGTGCCGAGCCACCCCAGCGCCCGATCGCGTCGCCCTCGCCTTGGTCGCGCCGAGTCCAGATCGCATTGCCCTCGCCTTGGTCGCGCCGAGCCCAGATCGGCATCGCCCAGGCCGTCTCCGTGCCGAGTCGCTCGCCCCTGCAGGTCGTCGTGCCTTCCCGAGCGCCCCCGAGCCCATCGCGTCGCCGCCGCCTCGCGCGCGCGCGCCGCGCGCGTCCCTCTGTCAAGCCGCGCAGTGTGTCGCCGCCACCGAGCTCGAGCCCGCGCCGGCGCTTTTTGCCGCGCCAGCGCCAGGCCTGCGTCGCGCGCGCCGCACGCCTGCGCGCCTCGTGCCTGGGCGCATCAGGCTCAGCAGCGGCGCGGCTGCTCTTCGCGCCGGCACACCTGTTGTGTCTTTGGATGGCCCGAGCCTTGTGGCTTCTCGGATGGTATTTTTCCCAGTCTTTTCTTCGTTGGGCCCCGATTTGTTGGTCTTTGTTTAGGGATTTATTTGGGCTGCATTTTATATATTTGATTTGGGTTGCTTTATCTTATGTTTAGGTTGTTTGGGTTCGATTAGAGGCTCGAGGATTGCTTGGTTGATTTGTGATTATTTTTCGCTTGTCCCGGTAAGGATTTCTTACCGTGGTTGTGTGGACCTGCGATATGTCTCGATTGTGCCTTGTATGTTTCTTTGATTGTTATGAGCATGATAGTGATAGGCGGCTTGGTTTGATCTCTTGCTAGCATGTTTGTTGATTTACATGTTAGTGCCATGCTAGGTTTGTTCTTCCAAAGATGCTTGTGATTCTGTTTAAGTTGTAGTATCATGCTAGGTAAACGTGATTGATGTCGGTCATTGCTTGCTAGCCGGGAATCATTGATTTACTCTTTGTATTCTTGGATAGAGTAGTAGGGTTTGTCATCATCCGTAGGCCGAGAGCGGACATAACGTACCTTGTCCCCACTCGGTCGGGAGTAGAGCGAAGCATAACGTACATTGCTTCCCCCGCACCGATGTGGATGTAGCTACCACATCGGCATAAGCCTAGTTTGTAGCTCGCTAGAGCGGAACCCCGCCAACGGTGCAAGCACCGCCTTGGCGGTTCTTAGCCAGTGTCGGTGGTACAGTGCTGCGCAGATGAGTGCCGAGGGCCTCGCACTCACGTGTTCGTTGACACCGCTTTCCGAGTCTTAGGCATGCACTGCCCGCGTAGTTTGCCCTTAGGCCCCGCATTTACGCCGTTGCGAGAAGAGCATGCGGTGCGCGCGCGACACGCGTTAGTCGCCGGTTCGGAGAGCTCCCGGGCTAATGTTCGTGAGTACACCGATTCCTTCCGATTTAGAGCGGATCGCGTACTCTCCGATAGTCCAGATTGTTAGCGAGGGTAAGAGGCCCTTGAGGACACCCATTGGGATCGGCTTTTGAGCTAATCAATTGGTCGAGGAGAAAGACCCTCGAGGGTGTCGGACATCTTGGGATCGGTTTTGGTGATCAATTGGCCGAGGGAGAAAGACCCTCGGAGATGTCCCGGGATTGGTTATGAGAACCAATCATTAGGCGGAAGTAGGAGACTTCCGATGATTCCGGAAGTAAGAGACTTCCGATGTTTCCAGATCTTGTGTTATGAGCTCGTTGAGCTATGATCCGTGTTGATAGTCGTTTGCTTGCATATTGAGGTGCTAGATGTCCGATGTATCGTATTGTACCCCGGTTGGGGATTCTTACCGAGTATGTTTATACTCACCCTTATTTATCTTTCTGTAACTTGGGACAACACCGGGAGGGCTAGCGGAGGGAGCAGATTGATCATGGGAACCGCAGGCACTCTGTCTTTTATTATTGCATTGTTTATTCATGTAGATGGACAGAGTCCTAGGGAATATTGTTTAAAACGTTGCTTAAAATTGTATTGTACATTTTATTAAACATCGCGAGTTGTTTTACTTGTTGGATTGTTTAAACTGGAAATTGTTGGTTCTGCTTTTAAGGGCTCCCCTTCTCATATGTTTTGAAAGGTTTTTAAATATAAGCTCTAAACCGCTTGTTATCATATTTAACTTGCATGTTGAGTAAGATCCCGTGTTTAGGACCATGTTTTGGGGTGAGTTTACACTCTCTCTCCTAGCCGACCACACCAAGAAACCCTAGCCGCTCTAGCCGCACCCCCCGCCACTGCTCAGCCAGCGCACAGCAAGCAGCCAAGCAGTCAGCCCAGTGATGGGCCGCCCGCTCGCACCAAAGTGCCAGACGCGCACGACCGACCAGATCGGGTCGCCAGTGACGCGCGCGCGCTGTCCCAAGACTTGGCCGCCTCCGCATTGCGCGCCGCCGCGCTGCCGCCCTGCGCAAAGACGCCCGCGCCCAAGACCGATCTGCGTCTGCGTGCGTTGCCGCTCGTCGCGTCCGCCGGCTGGCCGCGCTGCGCCTATCGCGATCGCCTCGCCTCGCCGCAGCGCCAGCGCCCGCCCGTCCCTCGCGCGCCAGGCGCGCGCCAGCCAGCGCCAAAATCGCCCCCTTGCTGCGAGACCCGTGTTTTCTCGGTTGGTAATTCCCGAACCTATCCCTTTTAGATTTTTAAGTCTGCGCCGTCTTTGTATATTTATTTAGGATGCTTTTAAAATGCTTAGGTTGCTCGGTTTCGCTTTAAAGCTCGAGGGTCACTATTTGATTGTGGAAGTTATTCCTACTCGTTTCTGTAAGGATTTCATACCGTGGTTGTGTGGGACTCGCGATGCTATCATGATTGTGCCTTGTATGCTTGGATGTTGTTATGAGTATGTTAGCTATTGAGCGACTTGTGTTTGAAATCTTGCTAGCATGTTGCTTGTTGTTCATGTTAGTGCCATGCTAGGTTTGTTCTTCCAAAGCATGCTATGTCTTGTGATTGTATGAAATTTCCAGTGGGTAGGTTACATGTTTTCTCTTGCTTCCATATCGTGTTGCTCTTGTGTCCCCGATATATTCTGTTAGTCCGTGCAAGGGGTTTAATTATCTTGGCATACCTTGTTCTATTTTATCCTCTGTTAGTTAAAAGTGCCAGGCATAGGGGGTGATGTATAGTGTAGAAGATCGTAGGGGTAACTAGTTTAGGTCCCGCTTGGGTAAGACCCCGATGGACATCCGGAGGTGTAAGACCCGATGGGCATCCTAGGTGCGTAAGTCTCGATGGGCATCACCGAGTTGGAGGTGTAAGACCGATGGGCATCCTAGGTGTGTAAGTCCACGATGGGCATCAATGAGTTGGAGGTGTAAGACCCGATGGGCATCCTAGGTGTGTAAGTCCCCAGGGGCATCACCGAGTTGGAGGTGTAAGACCCGATGGGCATCCTAGGTGTGTAAGTCCTCGATGGGCATCACCGAGTTGGAGGTGTAAGACCCGGATGGGCATCCTAGGTGTGTAAGTCCCTCGATGGGCATCACCGAGTTGGAGGTGTAAGACCCGATGGGCATCCTAGGTGTGTAAGTCTCGATGGGCATCACCGAGTTGGAGGTGTAAGACCTCGATGGGCATCCTAGGTGTGAAGGTCCCCGATGGGCATCACCGAGTTGGAGGTGTAAGACCCGATGGGCATCCTAGGTGTGTAAGTCCTCGATGGGCATCACCGAGTTGGAGGTGTAAGACCCGATGGGCATCCTAGGTGTGTAAGACCCCTTTGGGCATCACCGAGTCCTAGGTTGTGTAAGGGCCGAAGGGCATCCAAGTGTAGAACCTAGGATAGGCGGTAGATGAAAGCCATTGAATAGGCTCGCTCTAGAAGTAGCTCATAGCCTAATTCAACCGTTTTGCTCTAAGTCATTGTTTTATTTGCATGTATACTAGGGTGCTAGATGGTGATGTATCGTATTGTACCCGGTTGGGGATTCTTACTTGAGTATGTTTATACTCACCCTTATTTTCGTGGTTTTTCCACCGGGTAACTTGGGACAACACTAGGATGGCTAGCGGAGGGAGCTGTTTGATCATGGGGGCCACCAAAGACTGGTCGTTTATTGTTTGCATTTATTTATTCAAAGCATGTAGATGGACATGAGTCGTAGGGGAATGATGTTAAAGTTGTTTAAACTGTTTTGAATGTTCTTTTATAAATACCGCCGGGCTTATTTTACCTTGATTGGATTTGCTTATGAAAATTGTTGGTTATGTTTTAAGTGTTCCCCGTTTCCAAATGTTTTGAAAAAGTTTTAAATATGAGCACTAAACCGCTTGTTGAAATATTTAACTTGCATGCTGAGTGAGGACCTAGGTTTAGGACCGTATTCCAGGTCGGGTCCTTACAGTTGGTATCACGGCTCGAGTCATAGATTCGTGAGACTAACCTCGCTTTGTAGGTTGTTGTCCCCATGATCATCAAGACTCGCTGGCCGTCAGTTTGTCTCGAGTTCATTAAGCTAAGGGTTTTATTTTACAATACTGCATCTAGTATACATGTGTTACCCTTGTTTGGCAGTGAGAGCCCCAGCGTGGGCTAGCTTTTATGCTTTGTGTGGATCACTAGTAGGTTGATTGCACTTAGAGGAGCAGGGACGTTTGGTATTTCCAACCGAGAAGTTGGACTGCGCATGTTGATGATGAGACCACGTCCGTGGTTGTCTAGACATGCAGCCACCTTTGGCCCTGGCGATTGAGTTGCCAAGAGAAGAGGTTAGAGGCTAGCATGCCTTAGAGTGAGACTCCTTGAGCAGGGGTGTGCTCCACCATGAGAGAATTGATGGCGTGTCTTTTAGCTATTAGAGAGCGGAGACCCAGCGCAGCTTTGTAGCGCCAGAGTGAGGAGTCCCGGGCACAGATAGCCCGGTGTGAGTTTGTTTAGGAGACACCCCGTAGTAGCTCTCGTAGCCCTAGAGGTTTCCGGAAGGGCTTGATCAGCAGGTTTATGTTGATGAGTTAGTTAGCATTGATGGAGCCGCCGAGTTTGGCAAGTGGAAGCCTGAGGAGCTTGATGCTTTAGAGAACTTCTTTGGTAGCGGCAAGGTGGTTGACCAGTTCGAGTTTATCATCCAAGTGTTGGGATGACTGGTGTTCGAGACCGATGACCGATGTTCAGAGGTCGAGGCGTGCTGCTCTGGTGTGTCGCTTTGATGCAAAGCAGTGTGGTGGTGGAAGTCCCCTGTGAAAGGCGGACCAAGAGAGTCTCCACCGACCACTCCGAGATTGGCCACCGCCAAGTAGTAGCTTTTGAGAAAGATGTAGAGACATCTTGTCCTCCCGCAAGTCTGCGATCGTTTTGCGGCCAATCCTTTTAGTACCCTCGTAGAGCGTGGGGTATTGTGGAGTTTGCTTGTCGAGGACCTAATCCGTCCATGGTTTCGGTGGCTATTAGTGAGAAGCACCTTCTCGTTAGCATGTTCGGTGTGGAGCTAGGTGCTGCCACCCGAGGGTTGGCTCGAGTATTCGTTGAGCATCGAGTGGGATGCAGGAGTGGGCCTTGGCTTGTCTGTTAGACGTGATGTCAGAGAGTAGTCTACTCGAGTGTTGAGACTCTTGTGTTGAGCCCCATTGCCCTGTCACCTGGAGTGTGACCTTCCCTACCCCCAGAGGGGCTTAAAGCTCGTAAAGGGATGTTTGTGTTGTAAAGGATGTAGTGCCTGTTGGCACCAAGCTTTGGAAGAAGGCCTAGTTTCAGGCCAGTTGGCACTTTTGGTGCAGGTGGTTCCATGCCCACCCGGAGTATAGCATCCCCACTAGCCTTGTACCCGTTTTTCTGAGGTTGCACCTGTTTAAGTTGCATAAGAGATCTAGCTCGGTGGTAGTCGGAGGACTACAAGTGTGAGGTCGTTCGAGGGAAAGCAAGAGCTTTCAAGGTCACCAAGAGTTGGGTACAAAGGATGTTGTAGGTTGTTAGGGCCAGCGCATTCGAGTTCTCGCGCTTGTGTTGTGTGGCCTTGTGAGCCAGTTTGTTGGTAGGGTGATTCGACTACCCTTGAGTTTCCTTGGTACGAGTAGAGTTGGCATCGATGATGCGTGGTTGGTCCAGCGTGGGAGCCATGTGTTGGATGGATTGTGCGGAGCACATTTGGTGGACACATTGGTATGTGGTTGTTAGCTTGGTGTGGTTCTGCTCTTGTAGAGTGAGTTGGCCAATGGGGCGTTTCGTGGTGAGTTGACCCCGAGTGGGTTTGAACTCTTGTTGCTCCCTTGCTAGTTGTGGCTCTTTTTGGAGGCAAAGGTTACCTTGTGTTAGAGTTCGTGTTGGATCTTAAGGAATCAAGTTGGAGCTGTGCACGCCAGTGTACTCTTGTGTAGCTCGTTCCTTGGGGTATGTTTTGGGAACCACGAAAGGTTCATGTTGAGAAACCCGTGCTCAGTCCTTTTGGTGTTAGGGCTTTAGTTCTTGGCAAGTGCCCTAATTTTGATCGTAAGGATACCGTGCTTGTAGCCGGGTTGTTGCTTAGGCAAGTTATGCTAGTTGGCCTTTGATGTAACGGCCCAGTTTTCTTTTCCAGTTCTCGAGGTGCTTCCGGTTCAGATTCAGTGGTTCGGTTGGGCCGTTAGAGCTGTTTTGACCCTTAGGGGTATTTTGGTCTTTTTGCTCCCCGGGCAGGATTTGTGGATTTTCAAGGCTTCGAGGTAGCTCCTGCTTTGTTGAGGCTTGTATGTTGGTGGTCATGAGTCCCGAGATGTTTGGGGTACTCGTTTGGGAGTTCAGTTGTGATTTGGGTTTTGGGCAAAGTGATCGTTGTTTGGGTGTTTCCTTTGGGATTCGAGCCTGTGCCCTTAGAGTGATTTGGGAGTTTGTTTAAGTGAGAGTTATTGTTTGGAAAAGGTTGCTTCAAATGTCCGGAAGGAGGAAGCGGAAATGGGATTTAAGGACTTTAAGGCTTGTTTAAATTAGGAAAAGGGAAGAAAAATCAAGAAAGTCCTTTCCCTTTGTTTTGCTCTCTCTCTCTCTCTCTCTCTCTCTCTCTCTCTCTCTCTCTCTCTCTCTCTCTCTCTCCCCTAGCCGAGCCTCACCAAGAAGACCCAACCCTAGCCACCCACCATGCCCTAGCCGCACCACCTCCGCGTCGATCAGATCTCAGCCCAAAGATAGCCCCGCCCAGCCACGCAGCACGTGGACGCCTCGCATCGCCCGGCCCAGTGCGCCCAGATGCGTTGCATCGTCCGGTTTATGCCGCGCCGTGCCGAGCCACCCAGCGCCGATCGCGCCGCCTCGCCCTAGTCGCGCCGAGCCCAGATCTGCAGATCGCCCGTGCCATCTTCGTGTCGCCTTGGTCGCGCCGAGTCCAGATCGCATCGCCCTCGCCTTGGTCGCGCCGAGCCCGGATCGGCATCGCCGTGCCGCCTCGCGTGCCGAAGTCGCTCGCCCACAGGTCGTCGTGCCTTCCCGAGCGCCCCGAGCCGCCGCGTCGCGTCGCCGCCGCGCGCCCGCGGCCGCGCCTCTCTCGCAAGCCGCGCGTGTGTCGTCGCCGCCCGAAGCCGAGCTCGCGAGCCGCGCGCGCGCTTTTTTTGCCCCGCCCAGCGCCCGTGCTGCGCCGGCAAGACTCCGCCAAGCGCGCCTGTGTCGCGCGCCTGCGCCTGCGCCTGTGCCCAGCGCTGGTGCCCAGCGCCGGCCCGCTACTGTTGTGTCTTTGGTTGGCCCGAGCCTTGTGGCTTCTCGGATGGTATTTTCCCGAGTCTTTTCTTCGTTGGGCCCCGATTTTGTTGGTCTTTGTTTAGGGATTTGATTTGGGCCGCTTTATTTTATGTTTAGGTTGTTTGGGTTCGATTAGAGGCTCGAGGATCGCTTGGTTGAGTTATGATTATTTTTCGCTTGTCCTGTAAGGATTTCTTACCGTGGTTGTGTGGACCCGCGATATGTCTCGATTGTGCCTTGTATGTTTGCTTTGATTGTTATGAGCATGATAGTGATAGGCGGCTTTGTTTGATCTCTTGCTAGCATGTTTGTTGATTTTACATGTTAGTGCCATGCTAGGTTTGTTCTTCAAAGCATGCTTGTGATTCCTGTTTAAGTTGTAGTATCATGCTAGGTAAACGTGATTGATGTCGGTCATTGCTTGCTAGCCGGGAATCATTGATTTACTCGGTATTCTTGGATAGAGTAGTAGGGTTTGTCATCATCCGAGGTCGAGAGAGCGGACATAACGTACTTTGTCCCCACCGGTCGGGAGTAGAGCGAAGCATAACGTACATTGCTTCCCCGGCGGTGATGTGGATGTAGCTACCACATCGGCATAAGCCTAGTTTGTAGCTGCTAGAGCGGAACCCCGCCAAGCGGTGTAAGCCTCGCCTTGGCCGGTTCTTAGCTTCGTGTCGGTGGTACAGGGCGCACAGATGAGTGCCGAGGGCCTCGTGACCACTCGTGTTCGTGACACCGCTTTCCGAGTCTTAGGCATGCGTACACGCCCGCATAGTTTGCCCTTAGGCCCCGCATTTACGCCGGTTGTAGAAGAGCATGCGGTGTGCGCGCAAGACACGCGTTAGTAGCCGGTTCGGAGAGCTCCCCTGCTAATGTTCGTGAGTACACCAGCCTTCCTTCGATTTAGAGCGATGCGGGTACTCTCCCGATAGTCCATTTTTAGCGAGGGTAAGAGGCCCTTGAGGACACCCATTGGGATTGGCTTTTGAGCTAATCAATTGGTCGAGGAGAAAGACCTCGAGGGTGTCGGACATCTTGGGATCGGTTTTGAGTGATCAATTGGCCGAGGGAGAAAGACCCTCGGAGATGTCCGGGATTGGTTATGAGAACCAATCATTAGGCGGAAGTAGGAGACTTCCGATGATTCCGGAAGTAAGAGACTTCCGATGTTTCAGATCTTGTTTTATGAGCTCGTTGAGCTATGATCTGTGTTGATAGTCGTTTGCTTGCATATTGAGGTGCTAGATGACTGATGTATCGTATTGTACCCCGGTTGGGGATTCTTACTGAGTATGTTTATACTCACCCTTATTTATCTTTCGGGTAACTTGGGACAACACCGGGAGGGCTAGCGGAGGAGCCGATTGATCATGGGGAACCGCCGCACTCATCTTTTATTATTGCATAGTTTATTCAAAGCATGTAGATGGACAGAGTCCTAGGGGAACCTTGTTTAAAACGTTGCTTAAATTGTATTGTTCATTTTATTAAACACCGGCAAAGTTGTTTTACTTTGTTGGATTGTTTAAACTGAAAATTGTTGGTTCTGCTTTTAAGGCTCCCCCTTCTCATATGTTTTGAAAGGTTTTTAAATATAAGCTCTAAACCGCTTGTTATCATATTTAACTTGCATGTTGAGTAAGATCCTGTGTTTAGGACCATGTTTTGGGTCGGGTTCTTACAGAGTTGGTATCGAGCACGAGTCATAGATTCGTGAGACTAACTCCGCTTTGTAGGTTGTTGTTCCCATGATCATCAAGACACTCCACGGCCGCTTGGTTTGTCCGAGTTCAATTAAGTTAAGGGGTAAGAATTTACAATACTTTTCTTCTAGCTTTTATGCATGTGTAGAGTTGTGGAGCGGAGACGAGCGAGTCGACGACTCGTTGTTGGTTTGGGCTTAGAGAGCCATCATGCCAACTTTTCCTCAAGTGCGAGTAGTTTGATGAGCAAAGTGAGAGCCCCCGTGTGGGCTAGTTTTGTTGCTTTGTGCAGATCGCCAGTGTGTCGATCGCACTTTCAGGGAGGCAGAGATTAGACTCCCGCAGGCCATTTGTGGCCTAGTTGTTGGTTTCTCCCCTAGTGAGAGGGTGGAGGTGCCTTGTGCGATCGCCGATATGTTGATTGCACTCAGAGGAGCGGGACGCTTGGCATGTCCGATCGAGGAGTTGGACTGATCTTGTTGATGTTGAGGCGCGGCCCTAGGGTTGTTTAGCCCGTTGGCCAAAGTTGGCCACGGCAATTAAGTTTCCTAGAGGAGGGGGTAGAGGCTAGCACGCCTCAGTATGACTCCTTGAGCAGAGTGTGCTCCACCATGTGAGATTTGATGGCGCGAGTCTTTAGCTATCGAGAGCAAAGACCAGTGCGATTTGTAGCGCGTGAGCGAGGAGTCCGGGCATAGATAGCCCGGTGACAGAGTTTGTTTCAGCATTTTTCCCCAAGAGTTTCTCGTGAGCCCGGAGGTTCGGGAGGGCTTGATCAGCAGAGTTTATGCATTGAGTTTGTTGGCGTGGATGGTGCCGCCCATTTGGCAAGTGGATGCTCAGAGAGCTTGATGTATTAGAAAGTCCTACCGCTAGTAGTAAAGCGGTTGGCCAGTTTGAGTTTAGCATCCGTGTGTTGGGATGTCCTGCATTGCTCAGAGGCCGAGGTGTACCGCTCCGTCTTTGTTTTGGTACGAAGAGTTGGTGGTGGTAGTCCTTGAGAGAGGGGACTAGCGAGTCTCCACTGATCGCCCGTTTGATTGGCAAGTTGCCGTGTTTGTGGCTTGAGGCGGATGTAGAGACATCGTGCCCCCTTGCAAGCCTCTTTGTTGTTTTGCAGCCAGTTCTCTTGTACCCTCGTAGCCAGGGTGTAGTGTGGAGTTTGCTTGCCAGGGTTTTATCCATCTGTGGTTTTCGGCGGGCTAGTAGAGTGGAACACTCTTTTATTTGGATGTTCCCAGTGTGGAACTAATTGTTGCCACCCGAGGAGTTGGCCTGAGCTTTTGTTGAGCATCGAGTGGGATGCAGGAGTAGGCCGTGGCAAGTCTGTTGGTCGAGATGCCAGAGATTAGGCTGCTCGAGTGTTTGGACTCCTGTGCTGAGTGCCATTGCCCCGTCACTTGGAGGGTGACTTTCCCTTTTCTCAGAGGGGCATAAAGCTCGTTTGAGGCTGATTCGTGTTGTAATAGATGTAGTGCCTGTTGGCACCAAGCTTTGAGAGGAGGCCTAGTTTCAGGCCTGTTGGCACTTTTGGTGCAGGTGGTGCCATGGCTGCCCAGAGTATAGCATCCCCGCTTGTCTTGTCCCCTTTTCCGAGGTTGCACTGTTTGGGTTGCTTAAGAGATCTAGCTCGGTGGTAGTCAGAGGACTACAAGCTTGAGGTTTTCGAGAGGAAAGTAGGAGCTATTCGGGATCTCCGAGAGTTGGGTGTAAAGGATGCTATAGGCTGTTAAGAGCTAGCGCGTTCGAGTTCTCGCTGTGTTGTGAGCCTGTGAGCCGGCTTGATGGTAGCATGATTCGGCTAGCCTTTGAGTTGCCCTAGTATGGTTAGTGTTGGCATCGTGGATGCGTGGTTGATCCAGTGTTAGAGCCATGAGTTGGATGGCTGATCGGAGCGCGTTTAGTGAGCACATTGTTTTGAGGAATGTTAGCTTGGTGTGGTTTTGCGCTTGTAAGAGTAAGTTGGCCAATGTGGCTTTTCGTGGTGAGTTGGCCCCGAGTGGGTTTGAACTCGTTGCTCCCTTGTTTGTTGTGGCTCGTTTGGAGGCAAAAGTTGCCCTGTGTGAGAGCCCTTGTTGGCTTTGGATCTTAAGAGATCAAGTTGGAGCTGTACACCCCGTGCTCCATCTTTGAGGTGTCAAGGCTTTAGTTCTTGGCAAGTGCCCTAGCTTTGGGCTGTAAGGATGCCGTGCTCGTTTGCCGGGTTTGTTGGTTAAGCAAGTTTTGCTAGTTGGTCCTTGCCCCTGGTTAGACTTGATTGAACCGAACAAGAGCATAGAGTGGCAAGCCGCGCGCGATTTCGATCGTTTTGGCTAAGAAAGCTGTTCGGATCCTTACCTTGAGCATAAGGTATGTTGAGGTTGTTGCTTTGAGTAGGAGGATGACGCCTCCTGTAGCGTTTCCGGTTCCCTTGGTTTCCAAGTTGGAGTTGGCCAGCGTAGTTGAGATGCTGGAGAGGGTTGTGCCCGCGTGAGCCGGTTGTTTGTTAGATCGTTGTCGACCGTGGTGTGTGTCGGAGGGTGATCAGAGGATCTCTAGTTGTGGAGAGCCTCCGTAGAGCTCGATTAGACCCAGCAAGTATTCCTTGGGTGAGTTGCTTGCAGATTTGGCGATCTAGCAAGCTAGTGCTTGTTTGGTTTTGGAGGTTAGTTGGTGCTTGGTGTTGACCAAGATTTGGTTCTCTTGATGTTTCAAGAGCTTGCTCTGCTCGAGCAGGAGGGCGTTGCCACGAGGATTCGTTCCTAGTCTGGTTGTTTTGGGAGTTGATTCCTCCTCGGTGGTTGAGTAAGTTCGAGCTTGTTCGGATTGGTGGTCCAATCGGTTGAGTTTCCCTTGGGTGTTGCTTCCAAGAGAGTTGGTTGATGTTGCCCTTGGGTTTGAGCAAGTCGCAAGCGTGTGTGATGTTCACGCCCTTTAGGGTTTTGCTTGCTCGGGAAATCGCTCCTTTGAGGAGTCAGCGTAGCTCCCTGAGTTGTGTAGTTGATCGAGTAGCGCAGTGGTTAGCCCAATGAGAGGGTCCTCGCATTGTGTTGTTAGCAAGCGAAAAGTTGTTTGTCCCTCGCAAGAGCGGTGGCGGCCAGATTTAAAAGTTGAGCTTGAGTTGAGTTTCACTGAGCAAGGCCTTCTCGGGCTTTGTTTCTAGTTGTTGAGCTTTCGCAGTTGGCGAATAGCTAAGCCTCGATTGAGTGTGTTGCTACAGAGGTTCCGTGGCATTGGTTGGTTAGCCTTTGGGCCGCTTTTCCTCAAGCCGTTGTGTTCTTTGGTAGCCCTGTGAGGGTTTGGTCCTTGCTGCCGAGATTTTCCATGAGAGGAATGTTGGGTGTTTCCTTGCCTGGCAATGTTCTTTTTGGCCAGTTGCTAGTAGGTTTGCATGGAAAAGTTTGTGTTCGGCCGTTGTGAGGCTCCAGTTGTTGGCTTGGCCGAGTGGAGCTGTGCCCTGGTTTTTTGGCCATTTAGGGTTGGCCGTGAGTGAAGTTTCACTTGTGCTAGTGGGAAAAAGTTTGCCTTTTGGATCAATCGCCGATTGGTGGTTCGATTGTTTTTCGTTAAGGCTTTAGGCAAGCCTTGTGGTTCATTTGGTCTCTTGTGAAGAAAGAGTAGGCCGTTTGGTTTCTGGAACCTGAGAGGTTCAGTTGTTTGGCCAGCTTGGCGTTGTGTTGAGGCAGTTTGTTATCAGTTGTGGGCATTCAGAGAAGTTACGCCAGTGCGTGGCGTTGAGTTTTGGAGCTTGTGCCCAGTCTGCCAGTTTGCTGAGAGTAACACCGTTGAGAGGTGTTCCGTGTTGGTTTAGTGGGGTTTTGGCTGAGCCCCAAGTTTGTAGGGCTTTTGAGATCCTTGAGCGGATTGGAGCAGTGGTTAGCTTTGCCCCGTCTTTGACAGCAGTGCAAGTTTTGTGTTCCTCGTCTCTTTGTTGAGATAGTTTGTGGCAGACTGGAGAGCATCGTGGCTTTGAGCCTTTGAGAACCCAAGAGGGTTTGGTTATCAGAGAAGGGCTAGTGTTGTTTTAGCCGAGAAGTTCAGTTGGCTAAGAATCAGTGGAGTTTTTATAGAGCTGTTTCGTTTTAGGACTTTCGAGGACGAAAGTCTTAAAAGGAGGGAGTATTGTAACGGCCCAGTTTTCGTTTCCAGTTCTCGAGGTGCTTAGGTTGATTGAGTGGTTGGTTGGGCCGTTAGAGCTGTTTTGACCCTTAGGGTATTTTGGTCTTTTGCTCCCCGGCAGGATTTGTGGATTTTCGTGGCTTCGAGGCAGCCCCGCGCTTTGTTGAGGCTTGTATGTTGGTGGTCATGAGTCCCGAGATGTTTGGGGTACTCGTTTGGGAGTTCGGTTGTGATTTGGGTTTTGGGCAAAGTGATCGTTGTTTGGGTGTTTCCTTTGGGATTCGAGCCCAGGCCCTTAGAGTGATTTGGGAGTTTGTTTAAGTGAGAGTTATTGTTTGGAAAAGGTTGCTTCAGCCGGGTCTCGAAGGAGGAAGCCGGGAAATGGGATTTAAGGACTTTAAGGCTTGTTTAAATTAGGAAAAAGGGAAGAAAAATCAAGAAAGTCCCTTTCCCCTTGTTTTGCAATCTCTCTCTCTCTCTCTCTCTCTCTCTCTCTCTCTCTCTCTCTCTCCCTAGCCGACCTCACCAAGAAGACCCAACCCTAGCCACCCACCATGCCCTAGCCGCACACTCCGGCCGCATCAGACCGCTCGCCCAAAGATAGCCCCGCCCACCACGCCGCACTGCACGCCCAGACGCATCGCCCGGCCAGTGCGCCCGGACAAGCGTTGCATCGTCCAGCCCATGCCGCGCCGTGCCGAGCCACCCCAGCGATCGATCGCGTCGCCCTCGCCCTAGTCGCGCCGAGCCCAGATCTGCATCGCCCGTGCCATCTTCGTGTCGCCTTGGTCGCGCCGAGTCCAGATCGCGATCGCCTCGCCTTGGTCGCGCCGAGCCCGGATCGGCATCGCCCAGCCGTCTCCGTGGCCGAGTCGCCGCCCCTCAGAGGTCGTCGTGCCTTCCCGAGCGCCCCGAGCCCGTCGCAGATCGCGCGTCGCCGCGCGCGCGTCGCGGCGCCGTGCCTCTGTCAAGCCGCTGCGCCGTGTGTCGTCGACCCACCGAGCTCGAGCCCGCGCCGTGCGCTTTGCCGCCCCCAGCGCGCGTGCGCGCTGCGCCGCGCCGCCCCGCCGCGCGCCTGCTGCGCGCCGCGCGCCGCCGCGCCCCTGTGCCCTGGCGCTTTGCGCCAGCGCCCCACTGCTTTGTTGTGTCTTTGGTTGGCCCGAGCCTTGTGGCTTCTCGGATGGTATTTTCCCGAGTCTTTTTTCTTCGTTGGGCCCCGATTTTGTTGGTGGCTTTGTTTAGGGATTTGATTTGGGCTGCTTTATTTTATGTTTAGGTTGTTTGGGTTCGATTAGAGGCTCGAGGATCGCTTGGTTGAGTTATGATTATTTTCTCGCTTGTCCCGGTGTAAGGATTTCTTACCGTGGTTGTGTGGACCCTGCGATATGTCTCGATTGTGCCTTGTATGTTTCTTTGATTGTTATGAGCATGATAGTGATAGGCGACTTTGTTTGATCTCTTGCTAGCATGTTTGTTGATTTTACATGTTAGTGCCATGCTAGGTTTGTTCTTCCAAAGATGCTTGTGATTCTGTTTAAGTTGTAGTATCATGCTAGGTAAACGTGATTGATGTCGGTCATTGCTTGCTAGCCGGGAATCATTGATTTACTCGGTATTCTTGGATAGAGTAGTAGGGTTTGTCATCATCCGCAGGCCGAGAGCGGACATAACGTACTTTGTCCCCACCGGTCGGGAGTAGAGCGAAGCATAACGTACATTGCTTCCCCGGCGGCCGATGTGGATGTAGCTACCACATCGGCATAAGCCTAGTTTGTAGCTCGCTAGAGCGAAACGCAACTGTAAGTGTAAGCTGCCTTGGCGGTTAGCTTAGTGTCGGTGGTACAGCCGCATGATGAGTGCCGAGGGCCTCGCGACTCATCGTGTTCAAAGGACACCGTTCCGAGTCTTAGGCATGCATACCGCCCGCGTAGTTTGCCCTTAGGCCCCGCATTTACGCCCGTTTGAGAAGAGCATGCGGTGTGCGCAAGACACGCGCGTTAGTAGCCGGTTCGGAGAGCTCCCGGGCTAATGTTCGTGAGTACACCGATTCCTTCGCTTTAGAGCCGGATCATGCGGGTACTCTCCCGATAGTCCAGATTTTTAGCGAGGGTAAGAGGCCCTTGAGGACACCCATTGGGATTGGCTTTTGAGCTAATCAATTGGTCGAGGGAGAAAGACCCTCGAGGGTGTCGGACATCTTGGGATCGGTTTTTGAGCTGATCAATTGGCCGAGGGAGAAAGACCCTCGGAGATGTCCCGGGATTGGTTATGAGAACCAATCATTAGGCCGGAAGTAGGAGACTTCCGATGATTCCGGAAGTAAGAGACTTCCGATGTTTCCAGATCTTGTTTTATGAGCTCGTTGAGCTATGATCTGTGTTGATAGCTGTTTGCTTGCATATTGAGGTGCTAGATGACTGATGTATCGTATTGTACCCCGGTTGGGGGATTCTTACTGAGTATGTTTATACTCACCCTTATTTATCTTTCGTGTAACTTGGGATAACACCGGGAGGGCTAGCGGAGGGAGCCGATTGATCATGGGGAACCGCCACTCTGTCTTTTATTATTGCATAGTTTATTCAAAGCATGTAGATGGACAGAGTCCTAGGGAACCTTGTTTAAAACGTTGCTTAAATTGTATTGTACATTTTATTAAACACTGGCCAGGTTGTTTTACTTTGTTGGATTGTTTAAACTGAAAATTGTTGGTTCTGTTTTAAGGGCTCCCCCTTCTCATATGTTTTGAAAGGTTTTTAAATATAAGCTCTAAACCGCTTGTTATCATATTTAACTTGCATGCTGAGTAAGATCCCAGGTTTAGGACCATGTTTTGGGTCGGGTTCTTACATTTGACCTGGGTAGAGGAATTTCTTGTTGATCGATGGTTGGAGTTCAGTTGGAACTAATCAAGGGCGGTGGTAGCAAAGCCGCGTAGTTTTTATCCGTCATTGCTAAGAGTGTTGACCGATTCCCTACCCTGGGTAGAAGCTATGATGTGGTCGATGCTTGAGTTGGAGGCTGACACATTATGTAGTATTTCTGGTCTTCTTGGTCTTTCGAGGAGTTGGAGCACGCCAGCATAGTCGAGATCCTGGAGAGAGAGTTGTGCCCGTGTAGCCGATTTGTCTGCTAGGACCGCTTGACTACCGTGTGTGTGTCTCGGAGGGTGATCGGAGGAACCCTAGGTTGTGGAGAGCCTCACCGAGCTCGGCCTGAGACCCAGCAAATGTTCCTCGGTTGAGTTGCTGAAAGCTTGTAGTCGGTTGACGAGCTAGTGTTGTTTTAGTACCTCCGCGTTGGCTTCGAAACTGTTATCTGTTGGTGCTTGTAGTTGGCCAAGGGTTGTGTAAGGACCCGACCCAAGAAACGGTCTCTAACCTAAAGTCCATACTTAGCATGCATGATTAAGAATATAAACATCATTCAGAGTCGGAAGTTTAAAGCTTTGCAATAAACACTTTTAAAACAAAACCATGATTTCAATTAAATAAAACAGGTAAATGACTGATCAGTACTTTCTTAAAACAATTCAAAGGAAAACGGTACGAGAACATAAAATAGTTTGAGTGCTTTTTCCTAGGGACCCAAGTCCCACTACATGCTAAATCATTAAGGAAAACATTTAAAGAAACGTGCGACCCAGAGTCAGCTATCCATGATCATCGAGCCGCTTCCTCCTAGCCATCCAGCCTCTGTCCCAAGTTACCGGGTGGAAAGCCACAGAAAATAAGGGTGAGCAACAAGTTACTCATAAAGAATCCCCAATCGGGTACAATACGAAATCATCTCATTTAGCACACGGACAGGCAACCATACAAAGACTTAGAGCACGAACGGCTGGCTTAGGCTATGAGCTACTTCTAGGGCAAGCCTATTCAAGGGCTTCCATCGACAGCCTCTCTTAGGTCCCCACGCTTGGATGCCCTTGGGCCTTACACAATCTAGGACTCAGTGATGCCCAGTGGGCCTTACACACCTAGGATGCCCGTAGGGCCTTACACCTCCAGACTCAGTGATGCCCAGTGGGCCTTACACACCTAGGATGCCCGTAGGGCCTTACACCTCCAGATTCAGTGATGCCCAGTGGGCCTTACACACCTAGGATGCCCGTAGGGCCTTACACCTCCAGATTCAGTGATGCCCAGTGGGCCTTACACACCTAGGATGCCCGTAGGGCCTTACACCTCGGATGTCCGCCGGGTCTTGCGAGCGGGACCCCAAACTAGTTACCTCTACGGCCCTCTATGCTATACATCACACATCTAACCGTAACTTGGATCTAGCAGCATACAATAGGCCGCATGGTTCTATCAAGATAGGAAGGCCTAACATGGAACTAACGGGATGTAAACATGTCACGAACATGAATCAAAAGAAAACATGAAACCTATCACTAGAAACTCATATAATTACGATGAATCGCCGTGCTATCAACTATTTCGCAGGTCCACACAACCCGGGTAAGAATCCTTACCTGAAAATAAGTGGAGGTTAATTATCCCGAATCAAATAACGACCCTCGAGCTTTTAAGCGAACTCGAGCAACCTAAACAAGTAATAAAACATCCTAATTAATAAACAACATCTAAAAGCAGGAAGTCCAAAGGGTGGAGGCTCGGGAATTTACCCACCGAGAAGGCACTCGTCTCGGCAGCAAGCAGCAAGGACAGGCGCTGCTAGCTAAGCGAGGCGCCGCGCCGCAGAGGGGGACGAGCGCTGGCGCTGGTCGTGGCGCGCGAGGGACGAGCGCGGGGCGCTGCTGGCGGGCGGACGCGGACGAGCGGCACGGGCACGCAGACGCGGGCGGTGCGGTGCAGGGTGTGCGGGCGCGACGGGGCTGGGGTGGTGTCGTGCGGGCGCGGAGGCGGCTACACGGCCGGTGCGCTGGGCGACTTAGTGCGGAGTGGAGGCTGGGCTGTTGCGGCGGTGGGCGAGCTTGTAACGGCCCAGTTTTCTATTTCGGTTTCCCAGGAGTTTTCGGGACATTATGCGAATGTTCGGATGGGCCGTTAGAGCTTTTTAACCTTTAAGGGTATTTTGGTCTTTTTGCCCCCGGTCAGGGTTTTGAGGATTTTCAAGATTTCAGGCCATTCTGCTTTTGTCGAAGCTTAATGGTTGTTGGTTGCAAGACCCGAGAGGTTTGGGCAAGTTGTTTGGAAGTTTGGAGGTGTTTTAGAAAATGGAAAAATTATTTATAATTTTTGGTGCTTCCATTGGGATTTGGGCCCTTGCCCTAAATGGTCTTTGAGGGTTTGTAGGAAATGAGAGTTTTATTTTTTTAAGTAAGTTTGCTTGGGCCGGGTTTTGAAAGTGGATGCTTTGGGAAGGGATTTTAGGCCTTTTAAATTAGGAAAAGGAAGGAAAAATCAAGAAAATCCTCTTCCCTTGTTTTGGCAAGATTTTCTCTCTCTCTCTCTCTCTCTCTCTCTCTCTCTCTCTCTCTCCTAGCCGACCTCACCAAGAACCCAAACCCTAGCCGCTAAGCCCAGCCGCCATGCCCAGATCGCACCAGCCTGCACATCCCTGTCGAGCCACCCGCACCAGCCTGCACCGCTCAGCCATGCCCAGATCGCACCAACCCTGTGTCGCCTGGCAGCCACACTCACCCAGCGCGCTCCCAGACGCTCAGATCGCCCATGCCCAGCGCGCCCGATCAGACTACTCGCCCAGCCCAGACGCGCCGCGCCGTTCCGCACCAGACCGCCCAGACGCGCCGCGCCTCGCTCGTTACCGCCCCGGCCGCCTCGCCGCCACCTGAGCCAGCGTGTTCGCTCGCATCGCTGCGGCAAGGCGTCTGCGTGCCGTGCCGCTTCGTCGCGTCCGCTCCTGCTAGCGCGCTGCTGCTGTCGCGATCGCGCGCGCGCACACAACCAGCGCCCTTCCTCCTGCCGCGCCAGGCCAGCAAGCCTTAGCGCTTGTGCAGCGCCAGCGCTGGTAGCGCATACTGCTTGTCTCTGTTGGACGGACACTTTTGCTTTGCCGTCGCGGGTTGGGGCGTGGCCTTGTGTCTTCTCGGTCGGTAATTCCGAGACTTTTTCCTTTGGGCCCTAGGCTATTGGCGCTTATTTATTTAATTAGGTTGTTTTTATTTAAATGCTTAGGTTGCTCGGTTTCGCTTTAAAGCTCGAGGGTCATTATTCGATTGTGAAAGTTATTTCCGCTCGTTTCCAGGTAAGGATTCCTTACCGTGGTTGTGTGGACCCTGCGATGCTTTCTTGAATGTACCTTATATGCATGTTTACTTTTATGGACATGATTAGTGGATAGGGATGACTTGTGATTGCACTCCTGCTAGCATGTTTGCTTGATTGTACATGTTAGTGCCATGCTAGGATTGTTCTTCCAAAGCATGCCCGAGATTCTGCTTTAAGTTCGTAGTATCATGCTAGGTTATGTATGATTGATGATGATTATGTATGTTTAGCCAGAATCGTTTACTCTATACTCTAGCTAGTGTGTTAGAAATTTGTCATCATCTAGAGGCCGAGAGAGGACATAACGCACCTTGTCCCCACCGGTCGGGAGTAGAGCGAAGCATAACGTACATTGCTTCCCCCCTGCAGCCGATGTGGATGTAGCTACCACATCGGCATAAGCCTAGTTTGTAGCCTACTAGAGCGGAACCCCCGCTAAGCGGTGCAAGCCTCGCCTTGGCGGTTCTTAGCTTCAGTCGGTGGTACAGAGCTACAGATGAGTGCCGAGGGCCTCGCACTCATCGTGTTCGGTGACACCGCCTCCGAGTCTTTAGGCATGCGTACACGACCGCGTAGTTTGCCCTTAGGCCCCGCATTTACGCCGGTTGCGAGATGAGCATGCGGTGTGTGCGCGCGCCTGCGCGTTAAGTCGCAGTTCGGAGAGCTCCTCAAGGCTAATGTTCGTGAGTACACCAGTTCCTTCCGGTTTAGAGCCGACTCACGGGTACTCTCCCGATAGTCCCATTGTTAGCGAGGGTAAGAGGCCCTTGAGGACACCCATTGGGATTGGCTTTTGAGTGATCATATGGTCGAGGAGAAAGACCTCGAGGGTGTCGGACATCTTTGGGATCGGTTTTGAGGTGATCAATTGGCCGAGGAGAAAGACCTCGGAGATGTCACGGGATTGGTTATGAGAGCCAATCATTAGGTAGGAAGTAGGAGTCTTCCGAGGATTCCAGATTTCGCCTTGAAAGCTCGTTGAGCTATGATCCGTGTTGGTAATGCTTGTTTGCATGTATACTAGGGTGCTAGATGATTTGTAACGACCTGTGTTTTTCTTCCCGGTCTTCAGGTATGCCCTAGGGGTAATTTGATAATTTGGTCGGGCCGTCATGGTCGTTTGTGTCTTTCCCGGCTACTAAAATTATTGGATGGTTTTGTAGGTTTTTGGAGGGTTTATGGTTTGGTTTGAGCAAGGTTTGTTGCAAAAGTAAAAATAAAGGAAATTGTCTTTGTGGTGGGTTTGAACCAGGTCTCTGGGAAGCTTTAGAGAGGTGTGCCAATTGAGCCATTAGGTGCTCTTGTTGCTCTTTCTCGCATCACATCTTAGTTAACCTTGGAGTTTGGAGTTTTGGTGCATTTGGTTAAATGAAATAGAATTAGGTTATTCCATCTTATTCTCCAAAAGCACCTCTTGGCCGCTTAAGCTCTCCATCTCCATAGCCTTGCCGAGTTCTTCATCCTTGCCTCTCCTTGGGTTCGATCATCATCATTCCGGGTAAGTCTTCGTCTTCTTCATCTTCTCATTTGGGTGTTTGTTGGCCGAATGTAAGAAAAAGGGGTTGTGTGTGTGTGTGTTGTGCGGCCCCGGTAGAGAGGAGCGACCATCATCGCCCGACCGCCTCAGACGCCCAGATCAGTGGTAGAACCAGGCCCGCCGCGACGCCCAGTCGGTCGGTCGAACCCACCGCCAGACGCCTGACTGTCCAAGCAGCCCCGCGCCGCTTCGCCAGAAAAGATCGCCCGATCGCCGCGACGCCAGAGGTCCTCGCCGCCGCCAAGACGTCCAGCCGTCGCTCGCACGCCCTCGCCGTGTCCGCTTGCCGAAGCGCTGCTCGCCCGCGCGCTTTCGCTCGAGACGTTCGCGCCGCGCGCAAGGCGTCCTGCCGAAGTTGCTCGCCGCGTGTCCGCGATCGCGACGCCCGGCGCCGCAGCGCTCAGCGACGCCGCGCGCGCGCCGCCCAGAGCGCGCCCGCCGCGCGCGCGCCTTGAGACGCTTCCTCACGCGCCGCGTGTCCACAGCCGTGCCGTGCACATAGCCTGACCGTGCGCGTGTCGTAGCTGCCGTGCACAAGCCGCGGTAGCGCAACCAGTAGCGTGTCCCTCGCTGTGCCGGTATGCGCAGCCAGCGCCCGACCTTGCCGAGCCGACTTGCTTGTGACCCCAAGCTAAGCTCGTCGTCGTCGCGCGCGTGAGTTCCCCGAGCCGAGCTTTGGTTGTTCTATTGTTGTTTAGATATTTTAGATGCTGATTATTGTTGGTTGCTAGGTTCCCGCTCGCTAGCTCGGGATTGTTCCAAGCGACTTAGGATTTGTGTGTAGAAGTCTTCCGACCAAGGTAAGGATTTCTTCTGAGGTTGTGTGGACCTCGCTGGTATATTTGTGATTGTTGTTTTGTATGCTCGTGTATGTTTACTAGCATGTTTAGCCTAGGTGCTCATTTCAATTTCCGATCGCATGAACTCTTGTATTGTTTCTCATGTTAGCCCATGCTAGGTTGTTCTATTCTAGCATGTTCGATATCTGTTCTTGCTTCGTAGTATCATGCTAGGTTCTTTGTATCCGATGAGCACGTATCGATCGCATTGATTGAATCGTTATTATTGTTAAGGTTTAGAATTGAGGTAGATAGAATCATCCGGCCCGATGCATAAAGTATCTTGCATCTATGGCAAGGACGTTCGAGACGATTCTCCGTCCTTGGACCCGTGAGGGATTAGCTATCCCAACCGGTAGGCCCCCGCAATCTTGGGTGAGGGTGGCGATCGTTAAATGCCCCAACGGTCGGGATGATGACTTGGCATTGCCTCGTCCCCGGCGATCGACACGTCCTCGGCGTGTTCGCCGTAGCCCTTGATTGCCACTTGTTAGGCAAGGACCGCTTCTCGGTGTAAGCCTACCACGGCCGGTTCCTTAGCCTCAAAGTGCGGTGGTACGGTGACACATAGTTCACGCGTGTCAGTCTCACACCCCTATGTCGGTGACACCGATCCGGAGATTTAGTTAGGCATGGTGATCGAACACGGGCGGCTTGCCACTAGACCCGGCACCCCGAGTTTGCGGTAGCATGCGGTGCGCGCTTACGCTCATTACAATACGATGAAGAGCTCCTCGGGATCTTGAGCAGTGCACCTTTTCAGATCGACGAGACAGCCGAGGCGGGACTTGTTCCCGTATAGTGCGTTTAGTGTGTTGTGGTATTTTCCGGACTAAGACCCCGAGATGGCATCCGAGGTCCAAGTGTGGACTTAGCTATGTGCTCCGCTCTCGTGTTTGTACTCATAGCTTGCATACATTCTTCTAGATGATCATGTATATCGTATTGTACCCGGTTGGGGATTCTTACTGGGTAATTCGTTACTCACCCTTATTCTCGTGGTTTTCCACAGGTAATCAAGGCGGAGACAGGATGGTGAAGGAGGGGCTATGATCATGGAACTGCTTGTCATCTCTCGATTGTTTTATTTTAATTATCATGACTCTTCACTTTTTATTATTTCCCCTGAATGCATGTAGACGGGCACAGAGCCCCGGGATGTTTTCTTACGTTTTATGGATTCCAAAGATATTGGTACTTGTGGATTGTTTTAATGGTTTAAATAAATCTACGATCAGAGTGTGCTTTTAGAAATGTATGTTTTGGTTGTTGAATGTTTCTGTTTTTACTTGGAATCCGAAATGTATTTTTCATAATGTCTTTTATTTTCACTACATGCATTGGGTGTGGTCTTTCTGATTTGGTATCGAGCTCGTGAGTCATAGATTCTGTGAGATCGACCTTTTGTTGTAGGTCGTTTCCATGATCATCGGCACTCCGGCTACCATCGTGTACGCCTAGATTTATTGTTTTAGAAAGGAAAAGGGTTAAGAATTTACAATACCTATCATCTAGTGTATGCCTTGTATGGTGTTGTGGAATGGTGACAGTGAGTTTTGATTCGTTGTTGGTTTGGATGTAGATCGCCAAAGATGCTAGTCACCCGCATCGGGAGAGGAGGTTCGAGAGCAGTCGAGGTATCGGATCGGATCGGATCGACATCGCAGGACATCGTCCCAAGCCGACATCGATGGCATTCCACCAGCAGGCTCCTCCTGTTACGCCTAGAGCGGGCGTTGAGGCGATCGAAGCGCCGTGAGATCGCTTCCCGGAGCAGAGTTTGCCGAGTCTATGAGGGCTTTTATGGTCGCATGTTGAGTGACCGAGCGAGAGACCTGTGCCTTGTTGGCGTGGCAATGGAAGAGTCCCGAGCCCAGATCGAGCGGTGACTCGATTGGTTCAAGAGAGCTCGAGAGCACCTCGGCTCCACATGAGCAAGTAGCTCCGAGAGGCAGATATGGCAGAGGGTGCCGAGGAATTGGGTAGGTGGTGAAGGATTTTGTGAAGTGGAAGCTCGAGAAGTTTGATGCCACCGGTGATGCGTTAGCGGCGGCCAGTGGATTGCCCATTTGGAGTACACCTTCACGATCATGGTGTGCCCCGATATTTGAGGCCGAGGTGTGCGGCTCATGTGCTAGGAGGCACAATGAGATGGTGGTGGGAGTCCACCTTGAGCGAGAGACCACCTGGGTCTCCACCCGCTACTTGGGAGTTCTTCAAGGTGAGTTCAAGGTAAAGTTCATCGATGATGAGGCTCGGGAGAAGATGGTGGAGCTCTTCCA
Organism: Sicyos edulis; assembly: GCA_036507275.1. NCBI lineage: Eukaryota > Viridiplantae > Streptophyta > Magnoliopsida > Cucurbitales > Cucurbitaceae > Sicyos > Sicyos edulis. The sequence goes on along the minus strand of CM071853.1, from coordinate 17,955,721 downwards.
GAACTCAAGCGTGGTTCGATTCCATTGAGGAATATGAGCGCAAGTTCTCGGAGTATGGATATTTTGCTCCTCGATTGATTGCCACCCCGGAGTCAAGATTCGGAAGTTCATATCTGGATTGAGGCAGGTGTTTCCGGAGATGTCGTGGCTCGTGCCCCGACACTTATGCTAGGGTCATCCCGATTAGCCACGATCTATAATGGGAAGTATCTGCACGAGCGGGGGTTGTTGCCGCCTCTGTTTCAAACAGCGTCTGTCCCAGCAGTGTGGGGCGTAAGAGGAAGTTTGACTTTTGGGAGGCGCCAGCCACGCTAAGGGCGATTCGAAGCAGGTCGTGAGAGCTCCAATTCCGTTCCACCAGGCGGCGGGAGGACCCAGCGATTTCCCGCTTGTGCTACTTGTGGGAAAGTCCACGCGGAGCTTGTCACTGGACCTAGATTGTGCTTCCGTTGTGGTAGAGAGGGGCACATGGCCCGTTTTTGTGATCACCCGGCTATGGCGGCTCGGCCACAGCCGGCGGAGGTCGAGTGTTTGCTACGACCGTCAGAGGCCGAGCGCACGGATGCCGCCTGTGGCGTGCACGCTTCTTGTTTTAGATCACTGCGCATTTGTCTTGTTTGATTTCGGGTTCTACGCATTCATTTGTATCTCGTGTTGTTTGCCGAGCATGCTAAGTTAAGACTAGAGCCTCTAGGTTTTGAGTTATCTGTTGCAACTCCTTCGGGAGTTAATATGTTGGCTAGAGATAAGATTAGGATGGCCGGATCGAGATATCCGGAGAGTTGCTTGCAGGCTACGCTCATAGTTCCGCCTATGAGCGGTTTTGATGTGATTCTTGGTATGGAGTGGTTAGTCGCTAACCACGCGTTGATTGACCGCCACCGGAAAGAAGTAGTGTTTGAGCGCCAGTCGGCCTAGCTTTAAGTTTCGTGGAGTCGAGAGGTGGAGTTTGCCCGCCGATGGTGTCACTATGAAAGCTCGTCGTTTGCTAGCTCATGGAGCTTGGGGCTATCTAGCCAAGTTATGCAGGAAGAAGCGCCCTCGCTGTCTGTTGATCAGTGCCGGTCGTGCGGGAGTTTGCGGACGTGTTTCGAGGAGTTCTGGGGTTGCCCCAAAGAGAGGTTGACTTCATTATTGAGCTCGAGCCGAGGACCCTCCCTATCTCGAAGGCTCCGTGGTATCGCATGGCGCCAGTGAGTTAAAGGAATCAAGATTCGATTTGCAGGAGATGTTAGACCGAGGGTTCATCCGCCCAAGTGTGTCCCCGTGGGGAGCACCGATTCTGTTTGTGAAAAAGAAGGATGGTTCTATGCGCTTATGTATTGATTACCGCGAGCTTAATAAGGTGGCGATGAAGAATAAGTATCCGTTGCCCGTGATCGATGATTTGTTCGATCACTTCCGAGGAGCTTCGTGTTCTCCAAGATAGATCTCGAGATCCGGTTACCATCGGGCCATGGATCGGGGATGCCGACATTCCTAAGACGACTTTTCAGTCCGGATATGGTCACTATGAGTTTGTGGTTATGTCGTTTGGATTGACCAATGCCCGGTCGCGTTCATGGACATGATGGATAGGGTGTTCAAATCATTTTTGGACAAATTTCACATCGTGTTCATTGGCGATATTCGATTTATTCGAGGTCTAAAGAAGACCATGCGCGAGCATTTGAGACGCAGTATTGGCGGCTTTGAGGGAAAACCACTTTATGCGAAGTTTTCCAAATGTGATTCTGGTTGTAGCGGTGGCCTTCCTAGGCCACGTGGTTTTCGAGAGATGGTATAGCCGTGGACCCCGCAAAGATTGAGGCCGTGAGTTCATGGGCCAAGCCGACTTCGATGCCGAGATTCGCAGCTTTTACAGGTTTGGCGAGTTACTACCGTCGGTTCGTCAAGAACTTTTCGCTTTAGCCTCGCCCCTCACTCGTCCGGACGAGGAAGGGTGTCGAGTTTGTTTGGGGACAAAGCAGTGTGATGAGAGCTTTGCAGCTCAAGCGCATTTGACTTCGGCAGACACCGATGTTGGCGATCCGGAGGGGACAGTGGTTTCGTGGTCTACTGATGATGCTTCCAAGTTTGGATTAGGTTGTGTGTTGATGCAAAGACGGAAGGTCATTGCCTATGCTTCCCGTCACCAAGCGTGATGAGCGAACTACCCGACTCATGATATGGAGTTGGCAAAGCAGTGGTGTTTGCAATCAAGATTTGGAGGCATTACCTATATGGTGAGCGGATTCGGATGTTTACCGATCACCGAGCCTCAAGTATCGTTTACTCGAAGGAGTTGAATATGAGGCAGAGGAGATGGTTAGTGTTGGTAAAGGATTAT
>CM071853.1:17780474-17953292 GCA_036507275.1 Sicyos edulis | reverse complement strand
GCTATCCACTGAGCAGGAACAACCAGAAGACCCAAACTTCCTCTTGCTCCAAAGCATCGGCCACATCGTAGCTTCTACCGGGTAAGGATCGAACAACACTCTTAGCCATGGCGGCGGAAACTCAGCGATTTTAGTGCCGTCGCCTTGGATCGGTTCCAAGTTAACTCCAACCATCGATCAACAAGAAATGCCTCTACCCTTGTCAGGGCCAAGTGGCATAACTTTCCCTACGCAACAACCCGGACTCTGAAACACGACAACCTCTCAGCACCCAAGTTAGGGCACTTGCCAAGATCTAAAGTCCTAACTCCTCAAAAAACCCCTTTGGTTTCTGGCAGGAAACCCCTCATGGTTCTTGAAAAATACACCACGGAATGAGCTACACAAAAGTACACCGGCGTGTACGGCTCCAACAGTTCCTTAAGATCCAAACCAACAAGTATTCTCACACAGAGCAACTTTTGTCTCCCAATAGAGCCACATCTAGCAAAGGAGCAACAAGAGTTCAACCCACTCAGGGGTCAACTCACCACAGAATGCCACATTGGTGGACTCACTCTTACAAGAGCATAGCCACACCAAGCTAACTTACCTCATATCAATGGTCCACTAAAGGTGCTCAGATCAACCATCCAACTCATGGCTCTAACGATTGGATCAACCACGCATCATCGATGCCAACCCTACTCATATTAGGGTAACTCCGGGGTAGTCGAATCACACTACAATCCAAGCGGCTCACTGACCCACAACACAGCGCGAGAACTTCGGACGCGCTAGCCCATAACAACCAACGGCATCCTTTGTACCCAACTCTCGGTGACACTGAAGGCTTCTACTTATCCCTCGAGCGACCTCAAACTTGTAGTTCTCTGGCCACCAGAGCTAGATCTCTTATGAAGCCCAAATAGGTGCAATCTCATGAATGGGTACAAGACTAGTGGGATGCTAAACTACTGAGCAGATCACTGGAACCACACATGCGAAAAAGTGCCAAGCGGCTTGAGATCTAGGCCTCCTCTCAAAGCTTGGTGCCAGAGCACTACTTCCTTTACAACACAAACATCCTTCCACGGGCTTTAAGCCCCTCGAGGGTAAGGGAAGGTCACACTACGGTGTGTGAGGCAATGGCACTCAACACAAAGTCTCAACACTCGAGTAGACTACTCTCTCGACATCACGTCTAACGAGACAAGCCAAGGCCTACTCACGCATCCCACTCGATGCTCAGCGAATACTCGAGGCCAACCCTCGGGTGGCGACACCTAACTCCACACCTAGAACATGCTATGAAGGTGCTTCTCTCTAATAGCCAGTGAAAACCACGAGACAGATTAAGTCACGACAAGCAAACTCCACACTACCCCACAGCTCACGAGGTACTAAAGAAGCATTTGCCAAAGCATTTGGAGGCTTGCGGGAGGACAAGATGTCTCTACATCTTCCTCAAAAGCTACTGCTTGGCGACTTGCCAATCGGCCGGGTGGTGGTGGAGACTACGCTAGTCTCTGCCTCTCCTCAGGGGACTTCCACTACCTGCTGTTGCATCAAACAACACGAGCAGCGCGCCTCGACCTCTGAACATCGAGGTCATCGGCCTCTAAACACGAGTCATCACAACACTTGGATGATAAACTCGATCTTGGCCAACTACCTCGTTGCTAGTGATGGGTCTAAAAACATCGAGCTCTCTGGCTTTCACTTGCCAAACTCGGCGGCTCGATCAACGCCAACTAACTTATAAGCATAACCTGCTTGATCGAGCCCTCCGGGAACCTCGGGACTCTTGGAGCTACAAGGAGGGTGTCTCTAAATAAACTCTGCCGGTTGGGCTATACGTGCCCAAGACTCCTCACTTGTAAAGGCAGAGCCAAACTAATGGTCTCTAACCTAGATCCTTTCTTAGCATGCATAAATAAAATATGAAATCACTTATAGAGAGTACCAATTTAAAACTTTTCATTCAACACAACTAAGTTCAAGCATAAAATCCATTAAGCAAAACCAACAAGTAAAGTAGTATTCGGTACTTTCAAGAAAATCAAAGGAAGCGATCGAGAAGTCTTAAACAAGTTTTCTTTTGAATGAATGATGTTCTAATGACTCGAGTCCGCTACATACTAAACCAACAAAAACATAATAAGGTGACATAGTCTGAGAGTTGGGCCGTCCATGATCATCAGCTGACCTCCTCCTAGCCATCTGCCTCTGTCCCATGTTACGGTGGAAGGACACGAGAGAAAAATAAGGGTGAGCAACGTATTACTCAGATGGAATTCCCCAAGCTGGGTACAATACTCAAACATAGCATTTAGCACACCTACAAGCAACCATACAATGACAATGGACAAACCAGTTGTTTAGGCTAGAGCTAACACTAGAAATTTTGGCCTACCAAGGGCTTACAATTACAACTTTGCCCTAGGTTCTACACGGATGCCCATCGAGGACTTACACCTCAATCAATGATGCCCATCGAGTCTTACACATATGGATGCCCATCGAGGTCTTACACCTCAATCAATGATGCCCATCCGAGTCTTACACATATGGATGCCCATCGAGTCTTACACCTCAATCAATGATGCCCGCCGAGTCTTATACATATGGATGCCCGCCGAGTCTTACACCTCAATCAATGATGCCCATCGGGGTCTTACACATATGGATGCCCATCGAGTCTTACACCTCAATCAATGATGCCCGCCGAGTCTTACACACATATGGATGCCCATCGAGTCTTACACCTCAATTACATACGGAATCGATGCGGTGCCCATGAGGACTTACCTATTTTAGATCACTGCCAAGCACTAACATGGAACTAACAGATTATAATGAACACTAACACAACACAAACACATAAGCAAGAAAATATGTAACCTATCCACTAGAAATTTACCACGATCACAAGGTAAGACTTGCTAGCAATTATCTGCGAGATCCACACACCTCGGTAAGGAACCCTTACACGGAAGCAATGAGAGAAATATCAATCCCACCCAACAAGTGACCCTCGAGCTTCTATGCGATCCCAAGCAACCTAAGCAAGTAATAAATCACCCTAATTAAACAATCGGTAGCTAACATCTCAAGGTTCAGAGAGAGGCTCTTGATTTTACCCAGAAAGGCGACAAGCTCGGCACCAAGCTATCACGGCCGAGGCGGGCTCTCGGCGAGCGGCGTCTGCGAGAGAAGCAGCGAACCGCGGCTCGGTGGGGCGTCGGACAGCTATCATTGGGCGCTATCACGAGCCAGGCGCAAACGCGAACCACAGCGGCCACAGGGCGAAATGCCCAGGTGCGTCGCCTTGGTTTCTGGCAGCGGCCCAGAAGGGCAGCGTCTGGGCGAGGCGTCTGGAGTGGCTTGGCGAAGATAAATCTTTGGGGCAATGAGGAAGGACAAAGCTGGGGCGACGCGGCGAGATCGAGTGGGGCAGCGCGAGAAGAGGCCAGAAATTTGGCGGCGGCGAGATCGTATTTGGGGGCAGCGTGAAGAATGACGAAGCGGCAGCGGTGTGTGATGGCAGCTGCGATGGATCTGCTGCGAAATTTGCTTTCGCCAGCGGCTGAAGGTGTGCTGTGAGTAAGCAGCGGCAGCGGCAGCGAGTGGTGGGCAGTCACGAGGGCAGGCTAGCAAGAAGCGACAGCTATGGCCGGGCGAGAGCAAGGTTAAGCGGCTGCTAGGGTTTTCCTTTTTTTTTTCCTTCTCCTTTTCTCCTCCTTTCTTTTCCTTCCTAAAATTAAATCCACTTTGGAGAAATCCCAAAATCCCTTCCCAAGGCTTCCCTCCTTGAGTCTAGTGGCGCTTAATTTTCCTTTATTTAATTCCAAGCTTTCAATTCCCTTAAGTCTAGGGCCGAATCTCCCAAGGACCCTTAAAAAAATTTCTTATTTCACCCAGACCAATAAGCGCCAAAACCTTAACAAATCCAGCGCTCCTGGAAACAATGCTACAAAAACCTTATCTCACAGTGCAAAATCAGGAACATTACATCACTCACTGGCTTCTACAAAGCTGCGCACAGGTCTCAGCTCTCTGTTAGCTAAAAGACACTGCCATCAACTCCCTCATGTTTGGAGCACACTCTGCTCAAGGAGTCTCACTTTGAAGCGGACTAGCCTCTACCCCCTTCTCTTGGCAACTCATTTGCTAGGGCCAAAGGTGGCCTACGGGTCTAGACAACCCTAGACGTGGTCTCATGATCAACATGAACAATCCAACTCCTCGGTTGGAAATACCAAACGTCCTGCTCCTCTAAGTGCAATCAACATACTAGCGATCTACACAAAGCATAAAAAGCTAGCCCACATTTGGCTCTCAGCTTTGCCAAACAAGGGTAACACATGTATACTAGATGCAGTATTGTAAAATAAAACCCTTAGCTTAATGAACTCGAGACAAACTGGCTGGCGTGAGTCTTGATGATCATGGGGGCAACAACCTACAAAGCAGGTTAGTCTATAGAATCTATGTCTCTGTGCTCTGATACCAAGCTGTAAGAACCCGACCCAAAACACGGTCCTAAACCTAGGTTCTCACTCGGCATGCAAGTTAAATACTTCATCAAGCGGTTTAGTGCTCATATTTAAAACCTATCAAAACATTTAAAAAGCGGGGACACTTAAAACATAAACAACAACCTTTATTTAAGCAAAGCCAACAAAGGAAAACAAGCTGGCGGCAGTGTTTATAAAATCATACAATACAATTTAAACAACTTTTAAAAACGTCGCCTAGGACTCTGTCGGTCTACATCTTTGAACAAATTATGCAAACAATAAAAAAGGCAGTGAGGCGGCTCTCATGATCAATCGGCTCCCTCAAGCTAGCCAGTCAGTCTTTGTCCCCAAGTTACACGATGGAAAACCACGAGAAATAAGGGTGAGTATAAACATACTCGGTAAGAATCTAGCAGGGTACAATACGATACATCAATCATCGGCACCTAGTATACATGCAAGCGATTACCAACACGGATCATAGCTCAGCGAGCTTACAAGGAGAATCTGGAATCCTCGGAGTCTCCTACTTCCGGCCTAATGATTGGCTCTCATAACCAATCCGGGACATCTCAGAGGTCTTTCTCCCTCGGCCAATTGATCGGCTCAAAAAGCCGATCCCAAAGATGTCAGAGCACCCTCGAGGTCTTTCTCCCTCGACCATATGATCGGCTCAAAAGCCAATCCCAATGGGTGTCCTCAAGGGCCTCTTACCTCGCTAACAAATCTGGACTATCGGGAGAATGCAGGAAATGCGGCTCTAAAGCTGGAAAGGCGGTGTACTCACGAACATTGGCAGGGGAGCTCTCGAACCGAGAGACTACTTGGCGTGTGCGCACACCGCATATTCTTTGCTGCCGGCGTAAATGTGGGGGCCTAAGTACAAACTACGCGGGCGAGTGCGCATGCCTAAAGACTCGGAAGCGGTGTCACTTTGAACCACGATGGTGCGAGGCCCTCGTGTAAGGACCTGACCCAAGAAGCGGTCTCTAACCTAGATCCTTACTTAGCATGCATGATTAAGAATGTAAAAGCGACATTTAGAGCTTCCAAATTTAAATCTTTGCGATCGGCACATGTAAAACAAAACCATAATTCCAATAAATAAAACCAACAAGTAAGTAGTGATCGGTACTTTTCTTAAAACAAATCAAAGGGAAACTGTCAGTGAGCATAAAGTAGTTTTATGAGTGTTTTCTTAGGGACTCAAGCCCCACTACATGCTAAATCATAAAAAACAGCAAAAGAACGTGCAATCTCAGAGTCAGCTATCCATGATCATCCAGTGACCTCCTCCTAGCCATCCGACCTCTGTCCCAAGTTACAGTGGAAAACCACGAGAGAAAATAAAGGGTGAGCAACAAGTTACTCGGTAAGAATCCCCTGGCAGGGTACAATCTGAAAACATCTCATTTAGCACAAGTACATGCAACCATACAACGACTTGGAAAGCGGTTGGGTTAGACCATCGCCCCTCACGGAGCTTGCCTATTCGAAGGCTTACGACTATAAACTACCCTAGGTTCTACACACGGATGCCCGCCGGGACTTACACAACCTAGGACTCGGTCTTTGCCCATCGGGGACTTACACACCTAGGATGCCCGCCGAGTCTTACACCTCAACTCGGTGATGCCCGCCGGTCTTATACACCTAGGATGCCCATCGAGTCTTACACCTCAAACTCGATTATAACGGCCCGATTTTCTATTTCGGTTTCCCGGAGTTTTGGGACATTATGCGGATGTTCGGATGGGCGTTAGAGCTTTTTAACCTTTAAGGGTATTTTGGTCTTTTGCCCCAGTCGGTTTTGAGATTTTCAAGATTTGGGGCCATTCTGCCTTTGTCGAAGCTTAATGGTTGTTGGTTGCAAGACCAGAGAGGTTTGGGCAAGTTGTTTGGAAGTTTGGAGGTGTTTTAGAAAATGGCAAAATTATTTATAATTTTTGGTGCTTCCATTGGGATTTGAGCCCTTGCCTAAATGGTCTTTGAGAGTTTGTAGGAAATGAGAGTTTTTTTTTTTTAAGTAAGTTTGCTTGGTAGGGTTTTGAAAGTGGATGCTTTGGGAAGGGATTTTAGGCCTTTTAAATTAGGAAAAGGAAGGAAAAATCAAGAAAATCCCTCTTCCCCTTGTTTTGGCAAGATTTTCTCTCTCTCTCTCTCTCTCTCTCTCTCTCTCTCTCTCTCTAGCCGACCTAACCAGAACCCAAACCCTAGCCGCTAAGCCCGGCCGCCATGCCAGAATCGCACCGGCTGCACATCACTGTCGAGCAGCCGCACCGGCTGCGCCCAGCCATGCCCGGTCGCACCAACCCGAGTCGCCCAGCGACCACTCGGCCCGGCGCTCCCGGGCGCCACGCCGCCCATGCCCAGCGCGCCCGATCGCCTTGCCTCGCCCGCCGAGCGCGCGCCGTTCGCACGAACCGCCAAAAGCGCGCGCGCGCTCGCTTCGTTACCGCCCGGCCGCCTCGCCGCGCGCCCGGCCAGCGTGTTCGCTCTGCGGCGGCCCGCGTCTGCGTGCCGTCTACCGCTTCGTCGCGTCCGCGCCCGGCGCGCCTTCTCCTGTCGCGATCGCGCGTAACCCAGCGCCGGCGCCCGCCTTACTGCCTCGCCGGTGCGCCGCCCGGCGCCCGATAAGCGCCAGCGCTTCGCGCGCCACTGCTTGTCGCTGGCGGCGGACGGCTGCCTTGCCGTGCGGGTTGGGCGTGGCCTTGTGTCTTCTCGGTCGGTAATTCGAGACTTTTTCCTTTGGGCCCTAGGCTATTGGCATTTGTTTATTTAATTAGGTTGTTTTTATTTAAATGCTTAGGTTGCTCGGTTTAGCTTTAAAGCTCGAGGTCATTATTCGATTGTGAAAGTTATTTCCGCTCGTTTCAGGTAAGGATTCCTTACCGTGGTTGTGTGGACCTGCGATGCTTTCTTGAATGTGCCTTATATGCATGTTTACTTTTATGGACATGATTAGTGGATAGGGCGACTTGTGATTGCACTCCTGCTAGCATGTTTGCTTGATTGTACATGTTAGTGCCATGCTAGGATTGTTCTTCGGCATGCACGAGATTCTGCTTTAAGTTCGTAGTATCATGCTAGGTTATGTATGATTGATGATGATTATGTATGTTTAGCGAGGAATCGTTTACTCTATACTCTAGCTAGTGTGTTAGAAATTTGTCATCATCTAGAGGTGAGAGCGGACATAGCGTACCTTATCCCCACGGTCGGGAGTAGAGGCGAAGCATAACGTACATTGCTTCCCGGCGGCCGATGTGGATGTAGCTACCACATCGGCATAAGCCTGGCTTGTAGCTGCTAGGCGGAACCACGCCAGCGGTGCAAGCTGCCTTGGCGGTTCTTAGCGCCGGGGGAAGGTGGTACGGGCTGCCTGCAGATGAGTCTTGAGGGCCTCGCACTCGTGTTCGGTGACACGCTTCCGAGTCTTTAGGCATGCGTGCGACCCGCGTGGTTGCCCTTAGGCCCCGCATTTCGCGGTTGCGGATGAGCATGCGGTGTGCGCGCACCCACGTTAATCGCCCGGTTCGGAGAGCTCCCGGGCTAATGTTCGTGAGTACACAATTCCTTCTGTTTAGAGCGGACTTGGGTACTCTCCGATAGTCGGTTATAAGCGAGGGTAAGAGGCCCTTGAGGACACCCATTGGGATTGGCTTTTGAGGTGATCATATGGTCGAGGAGAAAGACCCTCGGCGGTGTGTCGGACATCTTTGGGATCGGTTTTTTGGTGATCAATTGGCGAGGAGAAAGACCCTCGAGAGATGTCGGGATTGGTTATGAGAGCGAATCATTAGGCGGAGTAGGAGACTTAGAGAATTCAGTCACGCCTTGTAAGCTCGTTGAGCTACGATGCATGTTAGTGCTTTGTTTGCATGTATACTAGGGTGCGGATGATTGATGTATCGTATTGTACCCGGATGGGGATTCTTCACTTGAGTATGTTTATACTCACCCTTATTCTGTAGTTTTCCACCAAGTAACTTAGGGCGGCAGGGACGGCTAAGCGGAGGAGTTGATTGATCATGGGAGGCTAGGCACTCTGTCTTTATTATTTGCATATTTGTTCGGCATGTAGATGGGCCGGAGTCCTAGAAACATTATAAAAAGTTGTTTGAAGCTATTTTGAATGTTTTTATATCTTGCGAGCTTGTTTTTGCCGTTGGTTTTCTTAAACAAAATTGTTAATTATGTTTTAAGCATTCCCGTTTCTAAATGTTTGAAAGGTTTTAAATATGAGCACTAAACCGCTTGATGAAGTATTTTAACTTGCATCTTGAGTGAGAACCTAGGTTTAGGACCGTATTTTGGGTAGGGTTCTTACGGTTGGTATCGAGCACGAGTCATAGGTGCTGTAGACTAACTTTGCTGCGGGGTTGTTGCCCCCATGATCATCGGCACTCGCGGCCGTCGGGTTTATGCGAGTTCATTAAGCTAAGGGTTTTATTTTACAATCTTGCATCTAGTATACATGTGTTACCCTTGTTTGGCGGTGAGAGCCCAGCGTGGGCTAGGTTTTATGCTTTGTGCGGATCGCTAGTGTGTCGATCGCACGGAGGAGGTAGAGCTTAGACTCCGTAGGCCATTTGTGGCCCATTTGTGGTTCTCCCCTAGTGAGAGGTGGAGGTGCTCGTGCGGATCGCTAGTGCGTGGATCGCACTCACGAGGAAGCGGGGCGTTTGGCATGTCCGGCCGAGGGAGTTGGACCGTTTGTATGGATGTTGAGGCGCGTCGAGGGTTGTTTAGCCCGTTGGCGAGTTTGCCACAGCGATTGAGTTGCCTAGAGAGAAGGGGTTGAGGCTAGCACGCCTCAGTGAGACTCCTTGAGCGAGTGTGCTCCGACCATGAGGGAGTTGATGGCGGTCTTTTAGCTAATAGAGGCGGAGACCCAGGCGCGGTTTGTAGCATGAAGTGAGAGTCTTGGGCATAGATAGCCCGGTGGTAGAGTTTATTTAGGAGACACCCCTCCTTGTAGTTCAGTAGCCCCGAGTTTCGGGAGGGCTCCAGTCAGCGGAGTTTATCTTGATAAGATAGTTAGCGTTGATCGAGCGTGAGTTTGGCAAGTGGGCTTTGTAGAAATTTGGATGTTTTGAGACCTCTTGCTAGCGGCAAGGTGGTTGGCGAGGATCGAGTTTATCATCCAAGTGTTGTGATGACACAGTGTTCAAAGGCCGATGACCGGATGTTTAGAGGTCGGCGCGCCGTTCTGGTGTTGTTTGATCACGGCGGTGTGGTGGTGGAAGTCCTGTGAGAGGCGGACAGCGAGTCTCCACCGACCACGGTCGAATTGGCGGTTTGCCAAGTTAGTAGCTTTTGAGGAAGATGTAGAGACATCTTGTCCTCCTGCAAGTCTGCAATCGTTTTGCGGCCAGTTCTTTTAGTACCCTCGTAGCGAGGGGTAGTGTGGAGTTGCTTATCGGGACCTAATCCGTCAGTGGTTTCGGTGGCTATTAGTGAGAAGCACCTTACTGTTAGCATGTTCAGTGTGGAGCTAGGTGCTTTGCTGCCCCGGGGTTGGCTGAGTATTATTTGAGCATCGGTGGGATGTAGGAGTGGGCCTTGGCAGCATGCATTAGGCGTGATGCGGAGAGTAGTCTACTCGAGTGTTGAGACTCTTGTGTTGGCGCCATTGCCTGTCACACAGGTGTGACCTTCCCTACCCGAGAGGGCTTAAAGCCCGTAAAGGGATGTTTATGTTGTAAAGGATGTAGTGCTGTTGGCACCAAGCTTTGAGAGGAGGCCTAGATTCGGGCGGTTGGCACTTTTAGTGCGAGATGGTTCCATGCACGCCGGAGTATAGCATCCCCACTAGCCTTGTACCCGTTTTTACGAAGTTGCATCTGTTTGGATTGCTTAAGAGATCTAGCTCGGTGGTAGTCGAGAGAACTACAAGTGTGAGGTCGTTCGAGGAAAAGTAGGAGCTTTCGAGTCAGAGAGATGGGTGCAAAGGATGTTGTAGGTTGGTGAGGGCTAGCGCTTAGGAGTTCTCGGCGCTTGTGTGTGGGCTTGTGAGCCGGTTGGATGGTAGTGTGATTCGACTACCACTGGAGTTACCCTAATATGAGTAGGGTTGGCATCGATGATGCGTGGTTGATCCTTTGTTAGAGCCATGAGTTGGATGGTTGATCGAACACGTTTAGTGGACCATCGGTAGGAGAGTAAGTTAGCTTGGTGTGGCTATGCTCTTGTAAGAGTGAGTCGACCAATGTAGCATTCCGTGGTGAGTTGACCCGAGTGGGTTGAACTCTTGTTGCTCCTTTGCTAGAAGTGGCTCTATTGGGAGGCAAAAGTTGCCTTGTGTGAGAATACTTGTTGGTTTGGATCTTAAGGAACCAAGTTGGGGCTGTACACGCCATTGTACTTTTGTGTAGCTCGTTAGTGGTATTTTCAAGAACCACGAGGGGTTTCGGGTTGTGAAACGGTGCTCGATTCTGAGGAGTTAGGACTTTAGTTCTTGACAAGTGCCTTAACTTGGGTCGAGAGATTCACCGTGCGGTAGCACAGGTTATTGCGTAGGCAAGTTATGCTAGTTGGCCCTTGACACAGGTAGAGGCATTTCTTGTTGATCGATGGTTGGAGTTGGTTGGAGGCTGATCCGAGGCGATGGTAGTAAAATCATTGAGTTTCTTGCCGCCATGGCTAAGAGAGTTGTTCGGATCCTACCACAGGTAGAAGCTACGATGTGGGTGATGCTTTGAGCAAGAGGAAGATTGGGTCTTCCGGTGGTTCCCGCTTCGATGGTTAGCGAGACTCACCAAGCGAGGGCGATCTAGGAGTCGGGATCGGCGCAAGCCCGCGAGTTAGAAGCTTCGAGATCGTCGGCGGGCGGGGCGAGCGGCCGGCTCATTGCATCAAGTGTGGTAAGGCGCTTTTCCGGATTGTATGGAGCATCGCGCCGTGCTTGCTAGAGATGTGGCAAAGGAAGAGCTTTTAGCGGCCTGAGTTGAGATGTTGTAGGGAGATGTGCTCGTGTAGCGATTATCGAGTTAGACCGTTTGGCGGCAGTATGTGTCGGAGGGAGATCGGAGGAACCCTAATTTGAGAGAGCCTCACGAGCTCGGTCGGACCAGGCGGTGTTCCTCGGTTGAGTTCTTTGGATGCTTGTAGGCGGTTGACAAGCTAGAGTCGTTCTTAGTAGCCTCGCGTTGTTTTTAGAATTCTTAGCAAGGTGGTGCTTGGCGTTGGCCAAGGTTTGGTTCCTTTCTTTGTTTTTCTAGGGCTAGCTTGGTTCGACCAAGTGGCGTCGCGAGACTTGTTCCTAGTCGGGTAGTTTTGGGAGTTGGCCACCCCTCGGCGGTTGAGTAGTATGCCGCTAGTGCTTAGATTGGTGGTTCAAGCGATTGAGAATCCTTGGATGTTTCTTACGAGAGAGTTGGTGGTTATTACCGTTGAGTTTGAGCAAGGCGGCGTGTGTGAAATTATTTGTCGCCGGAAGTCCGCTTGCTGGGAAATCGTTCTGTAGAGGAGAGTCGGCTTAGTTCTGAGTTGTGTAGTTGATCGGAGTAAGCGCGTGATCGGCCTAGCGAGTGTCCTGCGTCTGTTTGTTAGCAAGTGGAAAGTTGTTTGTTCCGCGGTGAAAGCCGGCCAGTTCAAAGGCTTGAGTTGTTGTGAGAAGATTGTTGGATCTTTGGAGTTTGTAGAACCCCTTAGTTCTTTGGTAGTTGAGTTGCAGTGGATCAGGCCTCGAGTTTTAACTTTTGAGGTAGTCTTGCCGGCTCGTGTTGTTCGGGATCCATGAAGCTTGTGGTCGTCGCTATCCTTATTCCTCGCGATGTTTCGTGGGTGGAGTTTACTGGATTGGAAGAAGAGTTAGGTCTAAGCTATAAGGAGGAAGTCCTTGGAGCGGCGGATGGGCTTAAGAGTTGAGTGGCGGCTTGGAGGCGAGCTTTGCTCGTTATGAGCTTAGTTTGAGTTTACGCTAAGCAAGCCTTTCTCGGGCTTTTCTTTTAGTCGTTGTGCATTCGCGATTGGCATTTAAGTGAGCCCACGCAGTTGAGTGAGTTTAGCGAGGTGCCGTGGCATTGGGGTAAAGCCCTCGAGTTTCGATCCTCGGCTATCGTGTTGCTAGTAGCCACGTAATGTTATATTCCTTCTTTGCTCGAGGTTTCCGTGAGAGGAATGTTGTTTGTTTTCTTGTCTAGCGATGTTCACCTAGGCCGTTTAGTTTCTTAAACTTGGGAGGTTCGATTGTTTGGCTAGCTTGGTGTAGAGTTGAAATTTGTTTGTTAGCGATTCTGGGCATTTAGAGAAATTTACGCCGGTGCGTGGCGTTGAGTTTGGGAGCTTTGCCCAGTCTTGAGTTTCTTGAGAAGTAACACCGTTGAGAGGTGTTCCGTGTTGGTTTAGCATGGTTTGATTGAGCCCAGTTTGTAGGACTTTTGAGATCCACGAGCTTTGTGGCTTTGAGCCTTTGAGAACCCAAGAGGTTTGGTTATCGAGAGAAGGGCTAGTGTTGTTTTAGCCGAGAAGTTGATTGGCTAAGAATCGGTGGTGTTTCATAGAGTTGTTTTCGTCTTAGGACTTTCGAGGGCGAAAGTCTTAAAAAGGAGGAGTATTATGCGGCCCGATTTTCTATTTCGGTTTCCCAGAGAGTTTCGGGACATTATGCGGATGTTCGGATGGGCGTTAGAGCTTTTTAACCTTTAAAGGGTATTTTGGTCTTTTTGCCCCGGTCGAGTTTTGAGATTTTCAAGATTTGGGGCCATTCTGCCTTTGTCGAAGCTTAATGGTTGTTGGTTGCAAGACAGAGAGGTTTGGGCAAGTTGTTTGGAAGTTTGGAGTTTTTAGAAAATGGCAAAATTATTTATAATTTTTGTGCTTCCATTGGGATTTGAGCCCTTGCCTAAATGGTCTTTGAGAGTTTGTAGGAAATGAGAGTTTTATATTTTTAAGTAAGTTTGCTTGGTAGGGTTTTGAAAGTGGATGCTTTGGGAAGGGATTTTAGGCCTTTTAAATTAGGAAAAGGAAGGAAAAATCAAGAAAATCCCTCTTCCCCTTGTTTTTGCAAGATTTTCTCTCTCTCTCTCTCTCTCTCTCTCTCTCTCTCTCTCTCTGTGACCTCACCAGAACCCAAACCCTAGCCGCTAAGCCCGGCCGCCATGCCCGGATCGCACCAGCTGCACATCACTGTCGAGCAGCCGCACCGGCTGCACCTGCTTGACCATGCCCGGATCGCACCAACCCAGTCGCCCAGCGACCACTCGGCCAGTGCTCCCGGTATAACGACCGAGTTTTCATCCGGTCTTCGAGGTATGCCCTAGGGGTATTTTAGTAATTTAGTGGGCCGTCGGGACCCGTTTATATCTTTCGGTTGCTAAAATTATTGGATGGATTTATGTAAGTTTTGAGGCTTTGTGGATGTGTTTGGGCATGGGGAGTTGCAAAAGGAAAATTGTGTGTTAAAGTGTGTTTGGTGGGTTTGAACCCGGGTGAGTGCGAGAAGTCGGTGGGTGGTGTGGCAGTTGAGCTATTGAGAGCTCTTGTTGCTCTTTCTGCATCACATCTTAGTTAACCTTGGATTTTGGAGTTTTGGTGCATTTGGTTAAATGAAATAGAATTAGGTTTCCATCTTCTTCTCCAAAACACCTCTTGGCGCCCAAGCTCTCCATCTCCATAGCCTTGCCGATTCTTCATCCTTGCATCTCCTTGGGTTCGATCATCATCATTCCGGTAGGTATTCATCTTCTTCATCTTCTCGATAGGTTGTTTCTTTGGCGAAGGTAAGAGGAGAGTGCCCATGTGTGTGTGTGTTGTTGTTGCGAGTGCGCCGCGAGCGCGAATCGCCCACCCGGCCGGCGGACCGCTGGCGGCACGCCCGAATCTCACCAGCGAGCGGTCGCGCGCCGCCAGCGATCCGGATCTGCCCGGCAACACGCCCGAGCGCGTCGGTCAGCCACATCGCCGTCGCACACAGCGGCCGCCCGAACCGATCCGCCATACGCCCGCCCGTTTCGCGCGAGCCGCCGTCGCACCGATTCGCGCGCGGCAGCGAATCGCCAGCGCGCGCGCGCCGCCCAAGGCGCTTTCGCGCGCGCGCCGGCCCGCGTCGCGTCGCTTTCGCCGCACGCCCGGCGCCCGCGCGCCTTCGCCCGAGCGCTTCGCCGCGCGCGCGTGTCACTGCTGCCGTGCGGTAGCGCGGCCGGTAGCGTGTCGTGCCGTGCGGTAGCGCAACCAGTAGCGTGTCCACGCTTGCCGTGCCCGGTAGCGCCGGTAGCGTGTCCGTCGTGCCGTGCGGTAGCGCAACCAGTAGCGTGTCCTGCCGTGCCCGGTAGCGGCCGGCGCCCAGCCTTGCCGAGCGGCTTGCGGTGACCCCAAGCTCGTGTCGTCGTGCGCGTGAGTTCCCGAGCGAGCTTGCTGTTCTATTGTTGTTTAGATATTTTAGATCTTTGATTATTGTTGGTTTGCTAGGTTCCGTTCGCTGGCTCGGGATTGTTCATGACTTAGGTTTTGTGTGTAGAAGTCTTCCGAGCCAAGGTAAGGATTTCTTCACAGGGGTTGTGTGGACCTGCGGTATATTTGTGATTTGTTGTTTTGTATGCTGTGTATGATTACTAGCATGTTTAGCCTAGGTGCTCACATTACGAATTCTGTGGCATGAACTCTTGTATTGTTTCTCATGTTAGCCCATGCTAGGTTGTTCTATTCTAGCATGTTCGATATCACATTCTTGCTTCGTAGTATCATGCTAGGTTCTTTGTATCGATGAGCACGTATTGGGTGCATTGATTGAATCGTTATTATTGTTAAGGTTTAGAATTGAGGTAGATAGAATCATCGGGCCCGATGCATAAAGTATCTTGCATCTATGGCAGGGCGTTCGAGAGCAGTTCTCCGTCCTTGGACCCCGTGAGGATTAGCTATCCCAAGCCCGGTAGGCCACTGCAATCTTGGGTGAGGGTGGCGGTGTTAAATGCCCCAGCGGTCGGGATGATGACTTGGCATTGCCTGCGTCCCGGCGATCGACACGTCCTCGGCGTGTTCGGCCGTAGCCCTTGATTGCCACTGTTAGGGCAGGACCGCTTCTGGTGTAAGCCTACCACGGCCGGTTCCTTAGCCTCAGTGCGGTGGTACGGTGACATAGTTCACGTGTCGAGTCTCACACCCCTATGTCGGTGACACCGATCCGGAGAGATTTAGTTAGGCGTGGTGGTGGAAATGGGCGGCTTGCCACTGGACCCGGCACCCCCATAGTCTGCGGTAGCACGCGGTGCATGCTTACGCTCATTCTGGCGCCCGGCCAGGAGAGCTCCTCGGGATCTTGAGCTAGTGCACTGTAAGGACCCGACCCAAAAAAGCGGTCTCTAACCTAGGTCCTTACTTAGCATGCATGTCTAGGAATGTAAAGCGTCATTGAGTTTGAAATTTAAATCCTTGAGGTAAGTACATTCAAAACAAAGAAAATATAATTCCATTTAAAAATAGGCAGGTAGATGGTGATCGAGTTCTTTTTAAAAATAAATCAAAGGAAATGAGATGCGAGAAACATAAAATAGGTTTTTGAGTATTTTTCCTAGGGACTCAAGTCCCACTACATGCTAAATCATAAGAAAACAATAAAAGAATATGCATCCCCCAGGACTATCCATGATCATCCAGTGACCTCCTCCTAGCCATCTGCCGATGTCCCAAGTTACGGTGGAAAACCACGAGAAAATAAGGGTGAGCAACGAGTTACTCGGTAAGAATCCCCAGCAGGGGTACAATACGAAAACATATCATTTAGCACACGGACATGCAACCATGCAAAGACTCGGAGCAAGCGGATGGGTTATGAGCGTCACTCTTGGGCTTGCCTATTCGAGGCTTACACAACCTAGAACTCGGTGTTGCCCTTGGGGACTTATACACCTAGGATGCCCATCGGTCTTACACCTCCAACTCGGTGATGCCCATCGAGGACTTACACACCTAGGATGCCCATCGAGTCTTACACCTCCAACTCGGTGATGCCCATCGGGGACTTATACACCTAGGATGCCCATCGAGTCTTACACCTCCAACTCGGTGATGCCCATCGGAGACTTATACACCTAGGATGCCCATCGAGTCTTACACCTCCAACTCGGTGATGCCCGCCTAGGAGACTTATACACCTAGGATGCCCGCCGAGTCTTACACCTCCAACTCGGTGATGCCCATCGAGGACTTACACACCTAGGATGCCCATCGAGTCTTACACCTCCAACTCGGTGATGCCCGCCGAGGACTTATACACCTAGGATGCCCATCGAGTCTTACACCTCGGATGTCCGCCGGGGCCTTCCCCGGCGGGGCGCACTAGTTACCTCTACAATCTCTTACACTATACATCATCGCCAATTCCTAGCATGGCACTAACGGGATAACAAGGTCACGGTTATGCGAGACAATTTAACTCCTAGCATGATAACTAACGGGATATATCGGGAATCTCAAGCGCGAAATCACACGGAAACAAGAAAGAGCAAGCAACCTATCCACTAGATATTCCATACAAACACAACACATGGCATGCTATCAAAGTATTCGCGGGTCCACACAACCCGGTAAGAAATCCTTACGGAAGTGAATAGAACCAACGATCCACGGATGACGCTCGAGCTTCTAAAGCGTACCCGACAACCTAGGCAAGTAATAAAATATCCTAATTAATAAACTGACATCTAAAATCGGGAAGTCCATAGGGTGGAGGCTCGGGAATTTACCAACAGAGAAGGCACTGCGTCTCGGCGACAAGCAACAGGGCGAGGCGGCTGGCTGGTAGCGGTAGCGCAGTTGGCGGCCTTAGCTGTGTTGGCGTGCGCTGGCGAAGAGCAAGCAAGCCGACACTGTGCGTGTAGCGGTATTTATCAAAGCGTCGGGGCAATGGCGGCGTGCAGGCGAAGCGACACAGGCGGAGGCTGGCGTGCGCGTCGCGATCTCGGCTCATTGAGGCGTGTAGCAGCGGAAGCGGGCGATGCGGGCGAGGCGGCTCGGCCTATCTTGTTTGGCGCGGCGTCTGAGCGTGGCGCAAGCCCAGGTCTTGGCGTGCGGCCTTGGCGGCGGCGGTGGGTGGTGTAGGTCGTGCGACTGGTGTGGCTTTACGGTGCAGCGATGCAGTGCGAAGGCGCGAAGGTGGGGTGGTGCTGCGGCGGCTCGGTGCGGTGCGGCGAGGCGTGCGAGGCGTCGCGGCGGTGGGTGTTGGTGGCGGCGGCAGTGCGGCGTGGGTGTTGGTGGCGGCGGCAGTGCGGCGTGGGTGTTGGCGAGAGGTTAGGGTTTTTGCGAGAGAGAGAGTGTTTTCTTTTTTTTTTTTTTCTTTCTTCCTCAAATTAAATAAGCAAATCCTAAATTCCCTTCCCTAGGCTTCCCTCCTTCAAACCCAAGTTGACTCATTTATTTTCCTTAATTAATTCCAAACTCCCATCTCTCTTTGAGGCCGAGGGTTGAGTCCTCCAAAATCATCTTCTAATCCTTATTTTAATTTAACTAAAATCCAGGTACATTACAATACTCCCTCCTTAGAAGACTTAGTCCGGGAAATTGCACATTCCTAAAACAACTCTGGGTAACATCTCCTCATCTCCCCTTCCAACTCCCGGTAGCTTCCTCAACTCCTTGATTCCATACTTTGCACTTTCACTAGGTCAATTGCCGGTTCCTCAAAATCTTTTTCTCAAATGCTAAGATCTTTATGGGTTTTCCTCAAAGCTCGAGTCATGGTTTTTATTTGCAAAGGCTCGAAATCGATGACATGCGAAGAGTACGCCACATCTTGGCGGAACATCGAAACATGGAACACACTATGCCCTGCTGCGGCCAAGGTGGCGGCAATGCTAACGGTAGCTACGGCTCCGATCCTCTCGAGGATCTCGAATGGTCAAACAAACACGGGGCTCGGCTTCCCCTTCCTGCAAACCTCAGAACTCCACGCATCGGAGCAACCTTAAGGAACACGTCTTTGGCCAATCTCAAACTCAACTCTCTCGTCGACATCGGCGTAGCTCTTACGCTGCTGCGGGCGGTCGGCCATCTGAGCCACGATCTTACGGGCGGCCTCGTTGGTCAAGTGAAGCAACTCTGGACCCAATACACCGCTGTCTCCAACCTCTTCCCGAGAATCTTTGGGGATCTGCGGCGCTTACCATACTGGCGCTTCAAGCGGTGCCATCTGAATGGTTATTTGGAAACTATTGTTGTAGGCAAACTCCATCAAATACAAATCTTGGTCCCAAGCTGCCGGGAAATCCAACACACGGGCTCGCAACATATCCTCTAAGATCGATTTACGCTCGGTCGGCCATCGATGCGTGGGTGGAAGGCGTGTTGTATTTGCACTCTGTGCCCAAGCACACTGAAGGGCCTTCCAAAACCGTGATGTGGCGGGAATCCGGTCGGAGATAATTTTAAGCGGCACTCCGTGATACCTCACTATCTGCTCAAAGAGCAGTGTGCCTTTGCTCTCGGTGTAATTTATCTGCTGGAATGAAGTGGGCACACTTAGTCAACCTATCAGCGACCACCCAAATCTGTGCATATCCTCTAGGGGTTACGGGCAATCTGAAATAAAATCCATGGTAATTTCCTCCCACTTCCTTTGTGGCACCCGGCGGCTGCGGCAACCACTTTGGTTTTACGCCTGGCGCCTTCACTGGCGACAAGTGAGACACCGAAGTGACAAAGTGGGCAATCTCCTCTTCATTCCCATCCACCAAAAATGCGCTTAAGATCTTGGTACATCTTGTTACCCCACAGGTGCCATGCAAAGCGCGAGTGTGAGCCTCGGTCAGCGATTCGACGAATACGGCATCGGTTTGGGACACATAGCCGACCCTTATATCTTAAGCCACCATGCGCAAATATCTCAAAATCGAAGTCACCATCGGCTGGACCCTCTCATACAACTTTTTCAACTTAGGATCATTCGATTGGCCGTCAATAATCCTTTGCCTTACCGAAGGCTGGATGGTCAAGTGAGCTACCACTGGCGTAACATCCCTAACAACACTGCTATTTACTGCTCTCTCGAGGTCTTTCCTTATGATACTCTTGGGATTTGCCAGCGTCGCTAGATGCGAGGTCTTCCTACTTAGTGCATCTGCCACAACATTTGCCTTTCGGGGTGATACAATATCTCACGATCGTAATCCTTCACGAGTTCGACCACCTCCTCTGCCTCATGTTCGAGGTCCTTACGGTGAAGAAATACTTGAGGCTTTGGTGATCAGAAAATCTGAATCTTTTCCCCATACAAGTAGTGCCTCCAAATCTTAAGTGCAAAGGCGGCCATTGCCAACTCCATGTCATGAGTCGGGTAGTGCGCTGCTCGTGCGGTTTCAAGCTGCACAGAGGCGTATGCTATCACCTTACCGTGTTGCATCAAAGCGCAACCCAACCCAAACTTCTTTGGCATCTTTGTACACCATGAAACCCCCGATTCCCTCGGGGCGCCAACACCGAGGCGGGCGTCAAAGCGCTCTTTAGCTTAGCAAAACTCTCATCGCACTTCCTATCCCAAGCGAAATCAACACCCTTCCTCGTCAATCGAGTAAGCGGGGCGGCTATAGCGGAAAAATTTTGAGCGGCGTCGGTAATATCGGCCAAACCCAGAAAACTACGAATCTCGAAACCACGATCGTCAGTGCAGCCCACGAACTAACGGCCTCTACCTTGAAGGGTCCACCGCCACTCCCTCCTTAGACACAGCGTGTCCCGGAAAAACTACCTCCTCGGGCCAAAGTCACACTTTGAGAACCGCATAGAGCTTGTTCTCGCGCCAAAATTTGCCAAAATCATCTTAGGTGCGAGGCATGGTCCTCCTTAGACTTGGAGTACACAAGAATGTCGTCTATGAACACGATGACAAAGCGGTCCAAGAACGCCTTGAACACTCTGTCCATCATGTCCATGAATCAATTTGGGGCGTTCGTCGGTCAGAAAGACATGACTACGAACTCATAATGCCCATACCTCGACACGAGCATTTGTCTTGGGAATATCGCATCCCGAATTCTCAAGCTGGTGGTAGCCCGACCTCAAGTCAATCTTGAAAACACACAAGCTCCACTGGAGTGGTCAAGCAGTCATCGATCTGGCGGCGGATACTTGTTCTTAATGGTTACCTTGTTCGGTTCCTGTAATCGATGCATAGGCGCGCATCGAGCCATCCTTTTTCTTAACAAGCGGCCACGGGTGCTCCCACGAGGACACACTCGGCCTAATAAATCCTCTGTCAAGCAACTCCTGCATTTGTTCTTTTAACTCTTTCGGCTCTCTTTGGCGCCATGCGATAAGGAGCTTTCGAGATAGAGGCGAGTCCCGGCTCAAGCTCTATTGAGAAATCCACCTCTCTCTTGGCGGCGGGGCAGGCAACTCCTCGGGAAAAACATCGCAAACTCTTGCACTATGGGCACTGCTCAGCAGATATCTCAGTCACGGTTCTCGCCGGTCAACTTAGCTAAGAAACCCCAAGCTCCTCGAGCTAACAAGCGGTGAGCTTTAGCTAGCTGCCGAAATCACCGGCGGACACACCCCACTCTGGGTGCCCCGAAATTTAAAGCTAGGCCTACAGCGGCTGAACACCACCTCCTTACAGCGACGAGTCAATCATAGCGTGGTTATCGGCTAACCAATCCATCTTGAGGATCACATCGAAACCGCTCATAACTAACACTATGAGGGTAACCCGCAGTGCAGTCGGACACTGTATCAGACCATCCCTTACCTATACAGCTGCTTGACATACTAGTTCAGGGAGTAGCGACGGATAACTCAAAACCTAGAGGCTCTAAATTCATGCAAGCATGCTCGGCAAAAGCAATGAGAAACAAAGAATGGGTGGAACCCGAATCAAACAACACAAAGCGAGGTGATCAAGAACTAGGAGCGTGCACCTTGCTGTGGTCGGCTCTCTCGGCCTCTGGCGGGTCGTAGCATATACTCTTCCTGCTTCTTTGTCTTTGTTTTGTGCCACCACTTGCCTTACAGGTTGCAATGCAGGGCACTGATGTCCCTCCTTACCACGATTATAGCAAGCTCTAGGGTTACCACCACAAGGCCCCAATGTTGTTTACCACGGGGTCTACAATACGGTGGCGGCCTCCTACGCCATACTGTTGGCGGTGATCGTGATTCACGATCCGGTCTTTGGTCTGCCATGATAAGTACTGGCGTGGCGACCGCCTCCATGACCATTACCACTGCGTCAAACTTACGCCGGCCCGAGTACTGCTGGGGCCTTACGCACCGCAGTACTAACAACTTTGCGCTCGGAGGATACTTTCCATCATATATGGTTGCCATTGCTGCTTTGCCTTGGCGAAAGTCTGCGGGGCTGTGCCCTAACATCTGAGACACTCCTGCCTCGGACCCGCAATAAACTTCACGATCTTGGCTCGGGAGTAGCAATCAAGCTGCGGTGCGAAGTACCCATATTCAGAAAACTTCCTCTCATACACCTCGATTGGGTGGACCCACTGCTTAAGGTTCGAAAAGCGGCTCGATCATCTTTTCTTGGGCTTCTTCACTAATAAATTTTGCCTTGAACTCGGCCTTGAAGAATTCCGGGTGGCGGGGAGACCAGGCCGGTCTCTCACTCAAGGTGGAATCCCACCACCACTTATTTATTCGGCTAACGCATGGTTTGCACATCGAGCTCATTGCACCTCGGAGACAAGCCATTACCATAAAAGTATACTCTAGTTCGGCAATCCACACAGCTGCCACGGTGGTTCCCAGGGCACTAAACTTCTCAGGCTTCCATTTGTGAAATCTTTTAGCCACTTGCCCAAATCCTCGGCACCTTCCGCCACAACGGCCTCGTTCACAATTGGCTCCTCTTGGTGGCGATCTTGTGTGGTGTGGCGGTCTCTCTTTGAACTAACTCGGTCGGTTTGCTCTATCTGAATCCGAGACTCCTCCCTGCTGTGCGGCTAACGAGCTGCGTCTCGACCCTCTGCTCGGCTCTGTCGGTGAGACGACAACCCAACCATAAGAGCCCTCATGGACTCCACAAAAGCAACTCCGGTGCGGCCTCTCGAGGGTGAGTTGCCTCCACGCCCTCACCAGGGCAACACGGCGAGAAGGGCTGTGGCGGCCTAACATCAGCATCGGCTTGGGACGGCGTCCCTCCCGTGTCGGAATCAATCACGAATGCCTGGGTGGTCGGCCTTGAGCCTCCACTGCCTCTACGAGTGGTGGCATAACGACAATCTACACTCAAGCGAACAATGAGTCGAAGAACTTTTTCCTGCTCCTCAACAACAAGTCATATACATGCAAGGTGCAAATGGTATTGTAATTCTTAACCCTTAACCTTAAACTTTCGGACATACGATGGTGGCGGGTGATGATCATGGAAAACAACCTACAAGCTGCGAGTCGAGTCTCTACAGAACCTATAACTCTGGGCTCGATACCAAGCTGTAAGGACCCGACCCAAAAGAAAGCGGTCTCTAACCTAGGTCCTTACTTAGCATGCATGTCTAGGAATGTAAAAGCGTCATTGAGTTTGAAATTTAAATCCTTGAGGTAAGTACATTCAAAACAAAGAAAATATAATTCCATTTAAAAATAGGCAATGTAGATGGTGATCAGTTCTTTTTTAAAAATAAATCAAGGAAATGAGTACGAGAAACATAAAATAGGTTTTGAGTATTTTTCCTAGGGACTCAAGTCCCACTACATGCTAAATCATAAGAAAACAATAAAAGAATATGCATCCCAGTCGACTATCCATGATCATCCAGTGACCTCCTCCTAGCCATCTGCCGATGTCCCAAGTTACAGTGGAAAACCACGAGAAAATAAGGGTGAGCAACGAGTTACTCGGTAAGAATCCCCAACCGGGGTACAATACGAAAACATATCATTTAGCACACGGACATGCAACCATGCAAAGACTCGAGAGCAAGCGGATGGGTTAACAGAGCGTCACTCTTGGGCTTGCCTATTCGAGGCTTACACAACCTAGAACTCAGTGTTGCCCTTGGGGACTTATACACCTAGGATGCCCATCGGTCTTACACCTCCAACTCGGTGATGCCCATCGGGGACTTACACACCTAGGATGCCCATCGAGGTCTTACACCTCCAACTCGGTGATGCCCATCGGGACTTATACACCTAGGATGCCCATCGAGTCTTACACCTCCAACTCGGTGATGCCCATCGGGACTTATACACCTAGGATGCCCATCGAGTCTTACACCTCCAACTCGGTGATGCCCATCGGGGACTTATACACCTAGGATGCCCATCGAGGTCTTACACCTCCAACTCGGTGATGCCCATCGAGAGACTTACACACCTAGGATGCCCATCGGGTCTTACACCTCCAACTCGGTGATGCCCATCGAGAGACTTATACACCTAGGATGCCCATCCGAGTCTTACACCTCGGATGTCCATCGGGGCCTTCCCGGCGGGGCGCACTAGTTACCTCTACAATCTCTTACACTATACATCATCCGCCAATTCCTAGCATGGCACTAACGAGGATAACAAGGTCACGGTTATGCGAGACAATTTAACTCCTAGCATGATAACTAACAGGATATATCGGGAATCTCAAGCACGAAATCACACGGAAACAAGAAAGAGCAAGCAACCTATCCACTAGATATTCCATACAAACACAACACATGGCATGCTATCAAAGTATTCGCGAGGTCCACACAACCCCGGTAAGAAATCCTTACGGAAGTGAATAGAACCAACGATCCACGGATGACTCTCGAGCTTCTAAAGCGTGCCGACAACCTAGGCAAGTAATAAAATATCCTAATTAATAAATGACATCTAAAATCGGGAAGTCCATAGGGTGGAGGCTGGGAATTTACCAACCAGAAGGCTGCGTCTCGGCGGCAAGCAACAAGGACGGGCGGCTGCTGGTAGCGGCAGCCAGCGCTAGCGCTGGCGCTGGCGCTGGCGCGGCGCGCGAGGAGCAAGGCGACGCCGCTGGGCGGGCGTATTTATCATCAAGCGTCGGGGCAGCGGCGGCGCGTCTGCGGGCGACTGGCGGCGGGGGTGGCGCGCGAACGTGCGATCTCGGGCCAGAGGCGGCGCGCGGCGAGCGGAGCGATGCGGACGGGCGGCTCGGCCTATATGCATTGGCGTGGCGCGGCGATCTGAGCGTGGCGCAAGCCCAGGTCTTGGCGTCGTCTGTGCGCGGCGGCGGTGTGGTGGTGTAGGTCGTGCGACACTGGTGTGGCTTTACTGGTGCAGCGGTGCAGTGCGGCGCGAAGGCTGGGCTGCTGCTGCGGCGGCTCGGTGCGGTGCGGCAGAGGCGCGCGGCGCGTGCGGCGGTGGGTGTTGGGTGGCCGCGGCAGTGCGGCGTGGGTGTTTGTGGCGGGCGGCAGTGCGGCGTGGGTGTTGGCGAGAGGTTAGGGTTTTTGCGAGAGAGAGAGTGTTTTCTTTTTTTTTCTTTCTTCCTCAAATTAAATAAGCTTGGAAATCCTAAATTCCCTTCCCTAGGCTTCCCTCCTTCAAACCCAAGTTGACTCATTTATTTTCCTTAATTAATTCCAAACTCCCATCTCTCTTTGAGGCCGTAGGGTTCGAGTCCTCCAAAATCATCTTCTAATCCTTATTTTAATTTAACTAAAATCCGGAAATTTATTCTGACACCTTTCGTATCGGCATGATGAAGCAGTGAGGCGGGACTTGTTCCGTATAAGCGCGTATAGTGTGTTGTGGTATTTTCCGGACTAAGACCACGAGATGGCATCCGAGGTCAAGTGTGGACTTAAGCTATGTGCTCTGTTACGTGTTTGTACTCATAGCTTGCATACAATCTTCTAGATGATCATGTATATCGTATTGTACCCCGGTTGGGGATTCTTCTTGAGTAATTCGTTACTCACCCTTACTTATCTTTCGGGTAACCTTGGCGCGAGGCGGGATGGTGAAGGAGGAGGCTGTGATCATGGAACCTCTTTGTCATCTCACGATTATTTTATTTATTTATCATGACTCTTGACTTTTGTTATTTCCCTGAATGCATGTAAGCGGGTATAGAGCCCCAGGATGTTTTCTTACGTTTTATGGATTCCAGCATATTTGTACTTATGGATTGTTTCAATGATTTAAATAAATCTCACGATCGAGTATGCTTTTAGAAATGTATGTTTTGGTTGATAAATGTTTCATTTTTACTTGGGATCGAAATGTATTTTTCATGATGTCTTTTAATTTCACTACATGCATTGGGGTAAAGGCCCATTTAGAGCCCCTTTTAGGTGGTCTTTACAGACATACTACATCGCCCATGCCCAGCGCGCCCGATCGCCTTGCCTCGCCAGCCGAAGCGCGCGCCGTTCCGCACGAACCGCCAAGACGCGCGCGCGGCTCCGCTCGTTGCCGCCCAGCCGCCTCGCCCGCGCGCCCGGCCAGCGTGTTCGCTCGCTGCGGCGGCCAGCGTCTGCGTGCCGTGCCGCTTCGTCGCGTCCGCCGCCCAGCGCGCGCTGCTCCTGTCGCGATCGCGCGCAACCCAGCGCCAGCGCCCTTCCCCTGCCGCGCCAGCGCGCCCAGCAGCGCCCGATAGCGCCCAGCGCCCAGTGCCAGCGCCAGTCCTTGCCGTGCGGGTTGGGGCGTGGCCTTGTGTCTTCTCGGTCGGTAATTCCCGAGACTTTTTCCTTTGGGCCCTAGGCTATTGGCCGCTGTTTATTTAATTAGGTTGTTTTTATTTAAATGCTTAGGTTGCTCGGTTTCGCTTTAAAGCTCGAGGGTCATTATTCGATTGTGAAAGTTATTTCCGCTCGTTTCCAGGTAAGGATTCCTTACCGTGGTTGTGTGGACCCTGCGATGCTTTCTTGAATGTGCCTTATATGCATGTTTACTTTTATGGACATGATTAGTGGATAGGGATGACTTGTGATTGCACTCTGCTAGCATGTTTGCTTGATTGTACATGTTAGTGCCATGCTAGGATTGTTGTTCTTCCAGCATGCACGAGATTCTGCTTTAAGTTCGTAGTACATGCTAGGTTATGTATGATTGATGATGATTATGTATGTTTAGCCAGGAATCGTTTACTCTATACTCTAGCTAGTGTGTTAGAGAATTTGTCATCATCTAGAGGTGAGAGCGAACATAACGTACCTTGTCCCCACCGGTCGGGAGTAAGCGAAGCATAACGTACATTGCTTCCCCGCGGCGCCGATGTGGATGTAGCTACCACATCGGCATAAGCCTAGTTGTAGCTGCTAGAGCGGAACCACGCCAGCGGTGCAAGCTGCCTTGGCGGTTCTTAGCCAGTCGGTGGTGTGGTTGCCGCAGATGAGTGCCGAGGGCCTCGCACTCTCGTGTTCGGTGACACGCTTCCGAGTCTTTAGGCATGCGTGCGACCCGCGTAGTTTGCCCTTAGGCCCCGCATTTCGCCGGTTGCGAGATGAGCATGCGGTGTGCGCGCGCACCGCGCGTTAATCGCCGGTTCGAAGAGCTCCCGGGCTAATGTTCGTGAGTACACAGTTCCTTCGATTTAGAGCCGGACTTGGGTACTCTCCGATAGTCAGTTATAAGCGAGGGTAAGAGGCCCTTGAGGACACCCATTGGGATTGGCTTTTAAGGCGATCATATGGTCGAGGAGAAAGACCCTCGAGGGTGTCGGACATCTTTGGGATCGGTTTTTGGTGATCAATTGGCGAGGAGAAAGACCCTCGGAGATGTCGGGATTGGTTATGAGAACGAATCATTAGGCGGAAGTAGGAGACTTAGAGAATTCAGATACGCCTTGTAAGCTCGTTGAGCTACGATCTGTGTTGTGCTTGTTTGCATGTATACTAGGGTGCGGATGATTGATGTATCGTATTGTACCCGGATGGGGATTCTTCTTGAGTATGTTTATACTCACCCTTATTTCTGTGGTTTTCCACGGGTAACTTGGGACGGCAGGGACGGCTAGCGGAGGAGTTGATTGATCATGGGAGGCTGCCGGCACTCTGTCTTTATTGTTTGCATATTTGTTCGGCATGTAGATGGGCCAGAGTCCTAGGGGAAACATTATAAAAAGTTGTTTGAACTGTTTTGAATGTTTTTATATATCTTGCTTGAGCTTGTTTTACTTCGTTGGTTTTCTTAAACAAAATTGTTAATTATGTTTTAAGCATTCCCGTTTCTAAATGTTTCGAAAGGTTTTAAATATGAGCACTAAACCGCTTGATGAAGTATTTTAACTTGCATGTTGAGTGAGAACCTAGGTTTAGGACCGTATTTATGGTAGGGTTCTTACAGTTGGTATCAGAGCACAGAGTCATAGATTCTCAGAGACTAACTGCTTTGCGGGTTGTTGCCCCATGATCATCGGCACTCATGGCCGTCAGGTTTATGCGAGTTCATTAAGCTAAGGGTTTTATTTTACAATCGCATCTAGTATACATGTGTTACCCTTGTTTGGCGGTGAGAGCCCAGCGTGGGCTAGGTTTTATGCTTTGTGCGGATCGCTAGTGTGTCGATCGCACCAGAGGGAGGTAGAGCTTAGACTCCGTAGGCCATTTTGTGGCCCGATTGTGGTTCTCCCCTAGTGAGGGTGGAGGTGCTCGTGCGGATCGCTAGTGCGTGGATCGCACTTTGAGGAAGCGAGGGCGCTTGGCATGTCCGACCGAGGAGTTGGACCGTTTGTATGGATGTTGAGGCGCGTCGGGGTTGTTTAGCCCGTTGGCGAGTTGGCCCTGGCGGTTGAGTTGCCTAGAGGAAGGGGTTGAGGCTAGCACGCCTCAGTGAGACTCCTTGAGCGAGTGTGCTCCGACCATGAGGGAGTTGATGGCGAGTCTTTTAGCTAATAGAGAGCGGAGACCGAGCGCGATTTGTAGCGCGAAGTGAGGAGTCTTGGGCATAGATAGCCCGGTGGTAGAGTTTATTTAGGAGACACCCCTCCTTGTAGTTTCAGTAGCCCCGAGTTTCCGGGGAGGGGCCAGTCAGCGGTTTATCTTTGATAAGATAGTTGGCGTTGATCGAGCCGCCGAGTTTGGCAAGTGGAAGCCTGTAAATTTGGATGTTTTGAGACCTCTTCGCTAGCGGCAAGGTGGTTGGCGAGGATCGAGTTTATCATCCAAGTGTTGTGATGACACGGTGTTCAAAGGCCGATGACCGGATGTTTAGGAGGTCGAGCGCGCCGTTCTGGTGTTGTTTGATGCGGCGGTGTGGTGGTGGAAGTCCTGTGAGAGGCGGACAGCAGAGTCTCCACCACCACCGGTCGAATTGGCATTGCCAAGTTAGTAGCTTTTGAGGAAGATGTAGAGACATCTTGTCCTCCTGCAAATCTGCAATCGTTTTGCGGCCAGTTCTTTTAGTACCCTCGTAGCCGGGGGTAGTGTGGAGTTTGCTTGTCGGGACCTAATCCGTCAGTGGTTTTCGGTGGCTATTAGTGAGAAGCACCTTACTGTTAGCATGTTCGGTGTGGAGCTAGGTGCTTTTGCCACCCGAGGTTGGCACTGAGTATTCGGCATTGAGCATCGAGTGGGATGTAGGAGTGGGCCTTGGCATGCATTAGGCGTGATGCGAGAGTAGTCTACTCGAGTGTTGAGACTCTTGTGTTGAGCGCCATTGCCTGTCACAGAGTGTGACCTTCCCTACCCCAGAGGGCTTAAAGCCCGTAAAGGGATGTTTATGTTGTAAAGGATGTAGTGCTGTTGGCACCAAGCTTTGAGAGGAGGCCTAGATTCGGGCCGGTTGGCACTTTTTAGTGCGAGATGGTTCCATGCCCACCGAGTATAGCATCCCCACTAGCCTTGTACCCATTTTTCTGAAGTTGCATCTGTTTGGATTGCTTAAGAGATCTAGCTCGGTGGTAGTCAGAGAACTACAAGTGTGAGGTCGTTCGAGGGAAAAGTAGGAGCTTTCGAGTCACCAGAGATGGGTGCAAAGGATGTTGTAGGTTGGTGAGGGCTAGCGCGCGTCGAGTTCTCGCGCTTGTGTGTGGGCTTGTGAGCGGTTGGATGGTAGTGTGATTCGACTAC
Source organism: Sicyos edulis (assembly GCA_036507275.1). Classification (NCBI taxonomy): domain Eukaryota; kingdom Viridiplantae; phylum Streptophyta; class Magnoliopsida; order Cucurbitales; family Cucurbitaceae; genus Sicyos; species Sicyos edulis. The sequence goes on along the minus strand of CM071853.1, from coordinate 17,923,876 downwards.
CACCGGAGTTACCCTAATATGAGTAGGGTTGGCATCGATGATGCGTGGTTGATCCTTTGTTAGAGCCATGAGTTGGATGGTTGATCGGAGCACGTTTAGTGGACCATCGGTAGGAGGTAAGTTAGCTTGGTGTGGCTATGCTCTTGTAAGAGTGAGTCGACCAATGTAGCATTCCGTGGTGAGTTGACCCCGAGTGGGTTGAACTCTTGTTGCTCCTTTGCTAGAAGTGGCTCTATTGGGAGGCAAAAGTTGCCTTGTGTGAGAATACTTGTTGGTTTGGATCTTAAGGAACCAAGTTGGAGTGTACACGCCATTGTACTTTTGTGTAGCTCGTTAAAGTGGTATTTTTCAAGAACCACGAGGGGTTTGGGTTGTGAAACCGGTGCTCGATTCCGAGGAGTTAGGACTTTAGTTCTTGACAAGTGCCTTAACTTGGGTCGAGAGGTTACCGGCGTAGCACTGGTTGTTGCGTAGGCAAGTTATGCTAGTTGGCCCTTGACACAGGTAGAGGCATTTCTTGTTGATCGATTGTTGGAGTTGATTTGGAACCGATCCGAGGCGATGGTAGTAAAATCGCGGAGTTTCTTGCCGCCATGGCTAAGAGAGTTGTTCGGATCCTTACCTGCAGGTAGAAGCTACGATGTGGTGATGCTTTGAGCAAGAGGAAGATTGGGTCTTCCGGTGGTTCCCGCTCGATGGTTAGCGAGACTCACCGAAGCGGGGCGATCCAGTCGGGATCGGCGCCGACCGCGAGTTAGAGCTCGAGATCGTCGCGAGGCGGGGCGAGCGGCCGGCTCATTGCATCAAGTGTGGTAAGGCGCTTTTCCGGATTGTATGGAGCATCGCCCGTGCTTGCTCTGAGATGTGGCAAGGAAGAGCTTTTGGCGGCCACGGTTGAGATGTTGTAGGGAGATGTGCTCGTGTAGCGATTGTCAGTTAGACCGTTTGACGACATTGTGTGTCGGAGGAGATCGGAGGAACCCTAATTTGAGGAGAGCCTCACGAGCTCGGTCGAGACCAGGCGGTGTTCCTCGGTTGAGTTCTTTGGATGCTTGTAGGCGGTTGACAAGCTAGAGTCGTTCTTAGTAGCCTCGCGTTGTTTTTAGAATTCTTAGCAAGGTGGTGCTTGGCGTTGGCCAAGGTTTGGTTCCTTTCTTTGTTTTCTAGGGCTAGCTTGGTTCGACCAAAAGTGGCGTCACCGAGGACTTGTTCCTAGTCGGGGTAGTTTTGGGAGTTGGCCACCCCCTCGGCGGTTGAGTAGTACCGCTAGTGCTTAGTTGGTGGTTCAAGCGATTGAGGAATCCTTGGATGTTTCTTACGAGAGAGTTGGTGGTTGTTACCGTTGAGTTTGAGCAAGGCAAGCGAGTGTGTGAAATTCCATTGTCCTTCGGAAGTCCGCTTGCTAGGAAATCGTTCTGTAGAGGAGGAGTCGGCTTAGTTTCTGAGTTGTGTAGTTGATCGAGTAAGCGCGCGATCAGCCTAGCGAGAGTGTCCCTGCGTCTGTTTGTTAGCAAGTGGAAAGTTGTTTGTTTCGCGAGGTGAAAGCCAGCCAGTTCAAAGGCTTGAGTTGTTGACAGAAGATTGTTGGATCTTTGGAGTTTGTAGAACCCCTTAGTTCTTTGGTAGTTGAGTTGCACCGTGGATGCCGGCCTCGAGTTTTAACTTTTGAGGTAGTCTTGCCGACTCGTGTTGTTCAGGATCCGCAAGCTTGTGGTCGTCGCTATCCTTATTCCTCGCGATGTTTCGTGGGTGGAGTTTCTGGATTGGAAGAAGAGTTAGGTCTAAGCTATAAGGAGGAAGTCCTTGGAGCAGCCAGATGGGCTTAAGAGTTGAGTGGCAGCTTGGAGGCGAGCTTTGCTCGTTATGAGCTTGGTTTGAGTTTCTGCTAAGCAAGCCTTTCTCGGGCTTTTCTTTTAGTCGTTGTGCATTCGCAGTTGGCATTTTAGCTGAGCCACAGTTGAGTGAGTTGGCACAGAGGTGCCGTGGCATTGGGGGGTAAAGCCCTCGAGTTTCGATCCTCCAGCTATCGTGTTGCTAGTAGCCACGTAATGTTATATTCCTTGCTGCTCGAGGTTTCCGTGAGAGGAATGTTGTTTGTTTTCTTGTCTAGCGATGTTCACCTAGGCCGTTTAGTTTCTTAAACTTGGGAGGTTCAGTTGTTTGGCTAGCTTGGTGTAGAGTTGAGGCTGTTTGTTAGCAGTTCTGGGCATTTAGAGAAGTTACGCCAGTGCGTGGCGTTGAGTTTGGGAGCTTGTGCGAGTCTTGAGTTTCTTTGAGAGTAACACCGTTGAGAGGTGTTCCGTGTTGGTTTAGCATGGTTTTGATTGAGCCCCAGGTTTGTAGGACTTTTGAGATCCCTGAGCTTTGTGGCTTTGAGCCTTTGAGAACCCAAGAGGGTTTGGTTATCAGAGAAGGGCTAGTGTTGTTTTAGCCGAGAAGTTCAGTTGGCAAAGAATCAGTGGTGTTTCATAGAGTTGTTTTCGTCTTAGGACTTTCGAGGAGCGAAAGTCTTAAAAGGAGGAGTATTATAACGGCCCGATTTTCTATTTCGGTTTCCCAGGAGTTTCGGGACATTATGCGGATGTTCGGATGGGCCGTTAGAGCTTTTAACCTTTAAGGGTATTTTGGTCTTTTGCCCCGGCCCGGTTTTGAGATTTTCAAGATTTGGGGCCATTCCTGCCTTTGTCGATGCTTAATGGTTGTTGGTTGCAAGACCCGAGAGGTTTGGGCAAGTTGTTTGGAAGTTTGGAGGTTTTTAGAAAATGGCAAAATTATTTATAATTTTTGTGCTTCCATTGGGATTTGAGCCCTTGCCTAAATGGTCTTTGAGAGTTTGTAGGAAATGAGAGTTTTATTTTTTTAAGTAAGTTTGCTTGGGCCGGGTTTTGAAAGTGGATGCTTTGGGAAGGGATTTTAGGCCTTTTAAATTAGGAAAAGGAAGGAAAAATCAAGAAAATCCCTCTTCCCCTTGTTTTGGCAAGATTTTCTCTCTCTCTCTCTCTCTCTCTCTCTCTCTCTCTCTCCTAGCCGACCTCACCAAGAACCCAAACCCTAGCCGCTAAGCCCGGCCGCCATGCCCAGATCGCACCGGCTGCACATCCTGTCGAGCCAGCGCACCGGCTGCACCGCCCAGCCATGCCCGGATCGCACCAACCCCAGTCGCCCAGCGGCCACTCGGCCCGAGGCGCTCCCGGGCGCCCGCCGATCGCCCATGCCCAGCGCGCCCGATCGCCTTGCCTCGCCCGGCCAGAAGCGCGCGCGCCGTTCCGCACGAACCGCCCGAATCGCGCGCGCGCTCGCTTCGTTGCCGCCCAGCCGCCGCCTCGCCCGGGCGCCCGACCAGCGTGTTCGCTCGCGCTGCGGCGGCCCGCGTCTGCGTGCGTGCGCTTCGTCGCGTCCGCCCGCGCCAGCGCGCGCTCCCTCTCGCGATCGCGCGCAACCCAGCGCCAGCGCCCTCCCCGCTGCCGCGCCATTGCGCCCAGCGCCCGATAGCGCGCCAGCGCCCGATCCTTCTGCGATGCGGGTTGGGGCGTGGCCTTGTGTCTTCTCGGTCGGTAATTCGAGACTTTTTCCTTTGGGCCCTAGGCTATTGGCATTGTTTATTTAATTAGGTTGTTTTTATTTAAATGCTTAGGTTGCTCGGTTTCGCTTTAAAGCTCGAGGTCATTATTCGATTGTGAAAGTTATTTCCGCTCGTTTCGGTAAGGATTCCTTTAGTGGTTGTGTGGACCTGCGATGCTTTCTTGAATGTGCCTTATATGCATGTTTACTTTTATGGACATGATTAGTGGATAGGACGACTTGTGATTGCACTCACGCTAGCATGTTTGCTTGATTGTACATGTTAGTGCCATGCTAGGATTGTTCTTCCGGCATGCGAGATTCTGCTTTAAGTTCGTAGTATCATGCTAGGTTATGTATGATTGATGATGATTATGTATGTTTAGCCAGAATCGTTTACTCTATACTCTAGCTAGTGTGTTAGAAATTTTGTCATCATCTAGAGGTGAGAGCGCGGACATAACGTACCTTGTCCCCACGGTCGGGAGTAAGCGAAGCATAACGTACATTGCTTCCCCGGCGGCCGATGTGGATGTAGCTACCACATCGGCATAAGCCTAGTTTGTAGCTCCGCTAGAGCGGAACCACGCCAGCGGTGCAAGCTGCCTTGGCGGTTCTTAGCTTCAGTCGGTGGTACAGTCGCATGAGATGAGTCCGAGGGCCTCGCACTCATCGTGTTCAATGACACCGCTTCGAGTCTTTAGGCATGCGCACGACCGCGTAGTTTGCCCTTAGGCCCCGCATTTACGCCGGTTGCGAGATGAGCATGCGGTGTGCGCGCGCACGCGTTAGTCGCCGGTTCGGAGAGCTCCCGGGCTAATGTTCGTGAGTACACAGTTCCTTCGATTTAGAGCGGACTTGGGTACTCTCTCTCGATAGTCAGTTATAAGCGAGGGTAAGAGGCCCTTGAGGACACCCATTGGGATTGGCTTTTAAGGTGATCATATGGTCGAGGAGAAAGACCCTCGAGGGTGTCGGACATCTTTGGGATCGGTTTTTGAGTGATCAATTGGCGAGGAGAAAGACCCTCGGAGATGTCCGGGATTGGTTATGAGAACGAATCATTAGGCGGAAGTAGGAGACTTCCGAGAATTCAGATTTCGCCTTGTAAGCTCGTTGAGCTACGATGCATGTTGGTGCTTGTTTGCATGTATACTAGGGTGCGGATGATTGATGTATCGTATTGTACCGGATGGGGATTCTTCACGAGTATGTTTATACTCACCCTTATTTCTCGTGGTTTTCCACGGGTAACTTGGGGCTGCACCGGGGACGGCTAAGCGGAGGAGTTGATTGATCATGGGAGCTGCGGCACTCTGTCTTTATTGTTTGCATATTTGTTCAAACATGTAGATGGACAGAGTCCTAGGGGAAACATTATAAAAGTTGTTTGAACTGCTTTTGAATGTTTTTATATCTTGCTTGAGCTTGTTTTACTTCGTTGGTTTTTCTTAAACAAAATTGTTAATTATGTTTTAAGCATTCCCCGTTTCTAAATGTTTCGAAAGGTTTTAAATATGAGCACTAAACCGCTTGATGAAGTATTTTAACTTGCATGCTGAGTGAGAACCTAGGTTTAGGACCGTATTTTGGGTAGGGTTCTTACACTCAGTGATGCCCATCGGGGTCTTATACACCTAGGATGCCCATCGGGGTCTTACACCTCCAACTCAGTGATGCCCATCGGGGTCTTATACACCTAGGATGCCCATCGGGGTCTTACACCTCCAACTCAGTGATGCCCATCGGGGTCTTATACACCTAGGATGCCCATCGGGTCTTACACCTCCGGATGTCCATCGGGGCCTTACCCGAGCGGGACCTACACTAGTTACCCCTACAATCCTTTACACTATACGACACCTGTCTAAACCTAACATGGATCTATCAGCATTCAACGGAGTACATGGATATGTCAGGATGGAAGAACGTAGCATGGAACTAATAGAATACAACATAAAACATGAATATGACAGGATAGGAGAACCCTAGCATGGAACTATCGGAACGCGAACATAACACGAACATGAATCAAAAGCAAGCATGATGCCTATCCACTAGAAACTCATACAGTTACAGAATCAATATACTATCAAGTGTTCGCAGGGTCCACACAACCCTGGGTAAGAAATCCTTTGTAAGAACCCGACCCAAAATACGGTCCTAAACCTAGGTTCTCACTCAGCATGCAAGTTAAATATTTCACCGAGCGGTTTAGTGCTCATATTTAAAACCTTTCAAAACATTTAGAACGGGGAATGCTTAAAACATAATCAACAATTTTGTTTAAGAAAACCAACGAAGTAAAACAAGCTTTGCAGTATATATAAAAACATCCAAAAGCAGTTCAAACAACTTTTAATAATGGTTCCCCTAGGACTCTGTCCATCTACATCTTTGAACAAATATGCAAACAATAAAGACAGAGTGCTGGCGGCTACCATGATCAATCGGCTCCCTCGCTAGCCGTCCGGTCTTTGTCCCAAGTACACGGTGGAAAACCACAGAAATAAGGGTGAGTATAAACATACTCGGTAAGAATCCCCATCCAGGGTACAATACGATACATCAATCATCTGGCACCCTAGTATACATGCAAACAGTTACCAACACAGATCGTAGCTCAACGAGCTTACAAGGCAGAATCTGGAATTCTCGGAAGTCTCCTACTTCCGGCCTAATGATTCGTTCTCATAACCAATCCGGGACATCTCCGAGGGTCTTTCTCCTCGGCCAATTGATCAGCTCAAAACCGATCCCAAAGATGTCAGAGCACCCTCGAGGTCTTTCTCCTCGACCATATGATCGGCTTAAAAGCCAATCCCAATGGGTGTCCTCAAGGGCCTCTTACCCTCGCTATAAATCTGGACTATCGGAGAGTACCCAAGTCCGGCTCTAAGCGGAAGGGCGGTGTACTCACGAACATTAGCAGGGAGCTCTCGAACCGGCGACTAACGCGCGTGTCGCGCACACCGCATGCTCTTCCGCAACCGGCGTAAATGTGGGGCGAAGTACAAACTACGCGGGCGGTGCACGCATGCCTAAGACTTGGAAGCGGTGTCACTTGAAACACGAGTGCGAGGCCCTCGGCACTCATCATCTGTGCGACTGTACCACCAACATGATGCTAAGAACCGGCCAAGGCGAGCTTGCACCGTTGGCGGGGTTCCGCTCTAGCGAGCTACAAACTAGGCTTATGCCGATGTGGTAGCTAAATCCACATCATTTCTTTGGGGAAGCAATGTACGTTATTCTTCGCTCTACACGGCCAGGTGGGGACAAAGTACGTTATGTCCGCTCTCGGCCTCTGGATGATGACAAACTCTACTATACTAGCTAGAAGTACAAAAGAACTGATTCCTGGCTAGACATACATATCATCATCATTCACACATAACCTAGCATGATACTACGAACTTAAAGCAGGAATCTCAAGCATGCTGGAAGAACAATCCTAGCATGGCACTAACATGTACAAACAGGCAAACATGCTAGCAAGAGTGCAATCACAAGCTGTCCTATCCACTAATCATGTTCATACAAGTAAACATGCATATAAGGCACAATCAAGAAAGCATCGCAGGGTCCACACAACCACGGTAAGGAATCCTTACCTGGAAACGAGCAGAAATAACTTTCACAATCGAATAATGACCCTCGAGCTTTAAAGCGAAACCGAGCAACCTAAGCATTTTAGTAAAAACAACCTAATTAAATAAATAGCAGCCAACAGCCTAGTGCCCAAAGGAGATAAGGCTCGGTAATTACCTACCGAGAAGACACAATATCACACCCCAACTCGCACGGCAGGGCAGGCTGTCCGTTAGCAAGGACAAGCGGCGTGGCCAGCTGGCAGCGGGGCTGCACCGGGCGCGCGGGCGCTTAGCGAGGGGGGACGTCGTGAGACGCTGGGCCGCCGCAGCGCAGCGAACACGCTGGTCGGGCGCGCGGGCGACGGCGGTCGCGCGAGAGGGGCGCGGGCGCGTCTCAGCGGCAGCGAGGGAGTGGAGCGCGCGCGCTCGCGCGTCTGAAGCGATCCCAGTGCGGAGCGCAGCGCTGGCGCGTCTCGGCGCGCACTGAAATTTGGCGGCACGGGCGGCGTGGCGGGCGCGCGTCGCGGATGGTAACGAAGCGGCGCGGTGCGGTGGTGGCTGGTGGGGTGTCTGGGATCTGCAGCAGACGATCGGCGATCGCCGGGGAGCAAAAGGGTGAGCGGCCTGGTGCGGTGCAGTGCGTGCGATGGGTGGTGAGCGGGAAGGAGTGGTGCGGTGTGGCTGGGGTGGCTTAGGTGAGTGGTGCGGCTTGTTGGGTTAGGGGTGGCTCGATTTTAGAGAGAGAGAGAGAGAGAGAGAGAGAGAGAGAGAGAGAGAGAGAGAGAAAGAGAGAGAGAGACTACCAAGGGAACAAAGAGGGTTTTCCCTAATTTCCTTCTTTTTCCTAATTTAAAAGGGTTAGGAGACCTAAAATTCCCTTCCCAAGGCTTTCTCTTGCGGGTCCCGGCCAAAGAAATTCTTTTCGTTTTAACTAAATCTCTTTTTCTAAAAACTCCAATTCCACCATTAGGGCAAGGGTTCAAATCTCACTGGGACCAATTAAATTCCAATTAATTTTGCTATCAACCGGAATGACTCCGAACTTCTAATCAACTAACTCAAACTCCTTGGGTCTTGCAACCAACATTAATCAAGTCTCAACGAAGGCCGAAATGACCCTGAAGCCCTGAAAATCCTCAACCTCTGACCGGGGAGCAAAAAGACCAAAATACCCTTAAAGGTTAAAAAGCTCTAACGGCCCATCCGAACATCCGAATAATGACCCGAAATCACCTGGGTAACCGAAATAGAAAACTGGGCCGTTACAATACTCCCTCCTTTTAAGACTTTCGTCCTCGAAAGTCCTAAGACGAAAACAACTCTAGGAAATCTCCACTGATCCTTAACCAACCAAACTCCCGGTCGAGACAACACTAAATCTTCTTCGAAATCCAAACCCCCCTTGGGTTCCCAAAGGCTCAAGCCACAAGCCATCCAGTCTACCACAAACTATCTCAACCAAGACTGGGCATACACCGAACTTCGAAGAAATAGATGTGATAGTGCTAACGATAATACACATCCTCAAACTCGCACTAGCTCTCAAACGATCTTAAAATCTAAGGGCTCACTTAACCCTGCTAGCCCAACTCGGAACGCCTCTCTACGGCGCTACTCTCAGCAAACTCGTGGACGGGTCACAAGCTCTAAACTCTACGCCACGCTCCGGCGTAACTTCTCTGAATGCTCATATTTGTTATCAAACGACCTCGACCCTTCACCATCTTTGACCAAACAACTGAACCTCCGGTGTTTGAGAAACTAAACGGCCTACTCATACTTCGCAAGAGACCTGCGAACCCCACTGGTTGCCTACAATCCTTAACGAAATCCAATTCGAACCACCAACTGGTGACTGATCCCTAGGCAACCTTCTCCAACTAGCATGCGTCCACAACACTAAAGCAACCATCTTACGAGAAATCGAAGCACCAAAGCCAAGGGCACTTTTGCAGTTCAAGCGGCTACCACCACTCACACTAGGCGATACTTGACCGGCCACCACGAACGACAAGGTCCAGGAACAGGCTCCACTCAGCCAAACTAATAAACCGGAGCCCCTCATCGACCGACAACAAACTTTCCAATGCAATTCGATCAGCCACTGGCCTAGGTGAACATCGCTAGACAGGAAAACAAACAACATTCCTCTCACGGAAACCTCGAGCAGCAAGGAATAAAAACAACACGTGGCTACTAGCAACACAAAAGCTTGAGGATCGCAACTCAAGGGCTTTACCAACCAATGCCACGGCACCTCTGTGCCAACTCACTCAACTGTGGCTCAGCTAAAATGCCAACTGCGAATGCACAACGACTAAAAGAAAAGCCCGAGAAAGGCTTGCTTAGCAGAAACTCAAACCAAGCTCATAACGAGCAAAGCTCGCCTCCAAGCTGCCACTCAACTCTTAAGCCCATCTGGCTGCTCCAAGGACTTCCTCCTTATAGCTTAGACCTAACTCTTCTTCCAATCCAGAAACTCCACCCACGAATCATCGCGAGGAATAAGGATAGCGACGACCACAAGCTTGCGGAGCCTGAACAACACGAGTCGGCAAGACTACCTCAAAAGTTAAAACTTGAGGCCGACATTCATGGTGCAACTCAACTACCAAAGAACTAAGGGGTTCTACAAACTCCAAAGATCCAACAACCTTCCAGCAACAACTCAAGTCCTTGAACTGGCAGGCCTCCGCCCTTGCGGGAACAAACAACTTTCCGCTTGCTAACAAACAAACGCAGGGACACTCTCGCTGGGCTGACCGCTGCGCTACTCTGATCAACTACACAACTCAGGAGCTAAGCTGACTCCTCCTCAACAGGAACGATTTACCAGCAAGCGGACATCCGAAGGACAGCGAACTTCACACACGCTCGCTGTCTTGCCCAAACCCAAGGGCAACAACAACCAACTCTCTCGGAAGCAACATCCGAGGATCCTCAATCGCTTGAACCCCCAACTTGGAACTAGCAGTGCCTACTCAATTGCCGAGGGAGGGGTCAACTCCCAAAACTTCCTGACTATGAACAAGTCCTGAGGGCAACGCCCGCTTGCTCGAACCGAGCTAGCTCACGAAACAACATGGGAACCAAACCTTGGTCACCACCAAGCACCACCTTGCTAAGAATTCCGAAAATCAACTTGGAGGTTACCAAGAACAACTCTAGCTTGTTAACCGACAACAAGCATCCAGCAACTCAACCGAGGAACACTGCCTAGGTCTGACTGAGCTCTGGTGAGGCTCTCCACAACTTAGGGTTCCTTCGATCGTCCTCCGACACACACTGTCGTCAAACGGCCTAACAGACAACTGGCTACACGAGCACATCTCCCTCCAGCATGTCAACTGTGCTGGCCAAAAACTCTTCCTTGCCACATCTGAAACAAGCACGGGCGATGCTCCACACAATCTGAAAAGTGCCTTACCACACTTGATGCAATGAGCCGGCTGCCTGGCTCCGCCCTGCTGACGATCCTGAGCTCTAACCTGCGGTCGGCGCTGATCGCGACCCTAGATCGCCCTCGCGGCGAGTGCGCAATCCACCTGAGCGGGAACAACCAGAAGACCCAAACTTCCTCTTGCTCAAAGCATTAGCCACATCGTAGCTTCTACCCAGGGTAAGGATCCGAACAACTCTCTTAGCCATGGCGGCCAGAAACTCTGCTATTTTACTACCAATGCCCTGGATCAGTTCCAACTAAACTCCAACCATGGATCAACAGGAAATGCCTCTACCCAGGTCAAGGGCCAACTAGCATAACTTGCATACGCAACAACCAGGCTACCGGCACGGTAACCTCTCAATTCAAGTTAGGGCACTTGCCAAGAAGTAAAGTCCTAACTCCTCAGAACTGAGCACTGGTTTCACAACCCGAAGCCCCTCGTGGTTCTTGAAAAATACACCACGGAACGAGCTACACAAAAGTACACCGGCGTGTACAGCTCCAACTTGGTTCCTTAAGATCCAAACCAACAAGTATTCTCACACAAGGCAACTTTTGCCTCCCAATAGAGCCACATCTAGCAAAGGAGCAACAAGAGTTCAACCCACTTAGGGTCAACTCACCACGGATTGCCACATTGGTGGACTCACTCTTACAAGAGCATAGCCACACCAAGCTAACTTACCTCATACCGATGGTCCACTAAACGTGCTCCGATCAACCATCCAACTCATGGCTCTAACAGTGGATCAACCACGCATCATCGATGCCAACCCTACTCATATTAGGGTAACTCCAGGGTAGTCGAATCACACTACCATCCAACTGGCTCACAAGCCCACAACACAGGCGCTAGAACTCGGACGCGCTAGCCCTTAACATCCAACAGCATAATTTGTACCCAACTCTCGGTGACCCTGAAAGGCTCCTACTTATCCCTCGAACGGTCTCACACTCGTAGTTCTCTGACTACCAAAGAGCTAGATCTATTATGCAGCCCAAACAAGTGCAGTCTCAGGAATGGATACAAGACTAGTGGGGATGCTGAACTCCGGGCGGGTCCTGGAACCACCTGCACGAAAAGTGCCAACTGGCCTGAATCTAGACCTCCTCTCAAAGATTGGTGCCAACAGGCACTACTTCCTTTACAACACAAACATCCCTTTACGGGCTTTAAGCCCCTCTGAGGGTAGGGAAGGTCACACTCCAAGTGACAGGGCAATGGCACTCAACACAAGAGTATCAACAATCGAGTAGACTACTCTCTGACATCACGTCTAACAAACAAGCCAAGGCCCACTCCTGCATCCCACTCGATGCTCAACGAGTACTCAGGCCAACCCTCGGGTGGCAGCACCTAGCTCCACACCTGGAACATGCTAACAGAAGGTGCTTGTCTCTAATAGCCAGCTGAAAACCACGGACGGATTAAGTCCTGACAAGCAAACTTCACACTACCCCCTGGCTACGAGGGTACTAAAAGAACTGGCTGCAAAACGACTGTAGGCTTGCAGGAGGACAAGATGTCTCTACATCTTCCTCAAAAGCTACTAACTTGGCAGCTTGCCAATCGACCGGGTGGCTGGTGGAGACTCTGGCTTTGGTCCGCCTCTCGGGGACTTCCACCACCACACCGCTGCGCATCAAACAACACCAGAACGGCGCGCCTCGACCTCTAAACATCTGGTCATCGACCTCTGAACACCAGGTCATCACAACACTTGGATGATAAACTCGATCCTAGCCAACCACCTTGCTGTTAGCAGTAGGTCTCAAAACATCCAGCTCTACAGGCTTCCACTTGCCAAACTCGGCGGCTCGATCAACGCCAACTATCTTATCAGCATAAACCTGCTGATCAAGCCCTCCCGGGAACCTCCGGGGCTACTGGAACTACAAGGAGGGGTGTCTCCTAAATAAACTCTACCAGCTGGGCTATCTATGCCCATGGCTCCTCACTTCGCGCTACAAACTGCGCCTGGGTCTCCGCTCTCTGTTAGCTAGACGACCTGCCATCAACTCCCTCATGGCTGGAGCACACTCTGCTCAAGGAGTCTCACCGAGGCGTGCTAGCCTCAACCCCTACTCTTGGCAACTCATCCGCCAGGGGCAAAGGTGGCCTACGGGTTTAGACAACCCTAGACGTGGTCTCATGATCAACATGAGCAGTCCAACTCCTCGGTTGGAAATACCAAACGTCCCCTGCTCCTCTAAGTGCAATCAACCTACTAGCGATCCACACAAGCATAAAAGCTAGCCCACGCTGGGCTCTCACTGCCAAACAAGGGTAACACATGTATACTAGATGCAGTATTGTAAAATAAAACCCTTAGCTTAATGAACTCAGATAAAACTGACGCCGCGAGTCTTGATGATCATGGGGCAACAACACTGCAAAGCGAGTTAGTCTCTGAGAATCTATGACTCTGTGCTCTGATACCAACTGTAAGAACCCGACCCAAAATACGGTCCTAAACCTAGGTTCTCACTCAGCATGCAAGTTAAATATTTCACCGAGCGGTTTAGTGCTCATATTTAAAACCTTTCAAAACATTTAGAACGGGGAATGCTTAAAACATAATCAACAATTTTGTTTAAGAAAACCAACGAAGTAAAACAAGCCTGGCCAGTATATATAAAAACATCCAAAACAGTTCAAACAACTTTTAATAATGGTTCCCCTAGGACTCTGTCCATCTACATCTTTGAACAAATATGCAAACAATAAAGACAGAGTGCTGGCGGCTCCCATGATCAATCACTCAGTCCGCTTAGCCGTCCGGTCTTTGTCCCAAGTTACTGGTGGAAAACCACGAAATAAGGGTGAGTATAAACATACTCGGTAAGAATCCCCCAACCGGGTACAATACGATACTTCAATCATCTAGCACCCTAGTATACATGCAAACGATTACCAACATGGATCATAGCTCAACGAGCTTACAAGGCAGAATCTGGAATCCTCGGAAGTCTCCTTCTTAGGCCCAATGATTGGCTCTCATAACCAATCCGGGACATCTCCGAGGGTCTTTCTCCTCGGCCAATTGATCAGCTCAAAACCGATCCCAAAGATGTCCGACACCCTCGAGGGTCTTTCTCCCTCAACCATATGATCGGCTCAAAAGCCAATCCCAATGGGTGTCCTCAAGGGCCTCTTACCCTCGCTAACAACTGGGGTGTCGGGAGAGTACCCAAGTCGCTCTAAATCTGGAAGGAACTGGTGTACTCACGAACATTAGCCGGGGGGAGCTCTCCGAACCGGCGACTAACGCGCGTGCGCGCGCACACCGCATGCTTCTTTGCAACCGGCGTAAATGTGGGGGCCTAAGTACAAACTACGCGGGCGTGCACGCATGCCTAAGACTCGGGAAACGGTGTCACCGAACACGATGAGTGCGAGGCCCTCGGCACTCATCTGTGCACTGTACCACCACCGACACGAAGCTAAGAACCGGCCAAGGCGGGCTTGCATTGTTGGTAGGGTTCCGCTCTAGCGATCTACAAACTAGGCTTATGCCGATGTGGTAGCTAAATCCACATCATTTCGGGGAAGGAAGCAATGTACGTTATGCTTCGCTCTACACCCGACCGGTGGGGACAAAGTACGTTATGTCCGCTCTCAGCCTCTGGATGATGACAAACCCTACTATACTAGCTAAAAGTACAAAGTAACTTATTCCTGGCTAGACATACATATCATCATCATTCACACATAACCTAGCATGACACTACGAACTTAAAGCAGGAATCTCAAGCATGCTGGAAGAACAATCCTAGCATGGCACTAACATGTACAAACAGGCAAACATGCTAGCAAGAGTGCAATCACAAGCTGTCCTATCCACTAATCATGTTCATACAAGTAAACATGCATATAAGGCACAATCAAGAAAGCATCGCAGGGTCCACACAACCACGGTAAGGAATCCTTACCTGGAAACGAGCATAAATAACTTTCACAATCAAATAATGACCCTCGAGCTTTAAGGCAAAACCGAGCAACCTAAGAATTTTAGTAAAAACAACCTAATTAAATAAACAGCAGCCAACAGCCTAGTGCCCAAAGGAGATAAGGCTCGGGAATTACCGACCGAGAAGACACAATGTCACACCCCAACTCGCACGGCAGGGCAGGCTGTCCGTCAGCAAGGACAAGCAGGGCGCGCTGGCGCTGGGCGCTGGCACTGGGCGCTGGCGCTAGCGATGAGGGACGTGCGTGACTTGGGCCGCTCGCCGCAGCGAGCGAACACGCGCTAGGTCGGGCGCGTGGCGCGACGCGTCGGGTGCGTGAGGATAGCGCGGGCGCGTGGTTGGGCGGCATCGAAGCGCGCGCTGGCGACGTCGGGCGGCGGGCAGTGAAGCGAGGTGCGCGGCAAGGCGCTGGTCGCGTGCGGACGCGGCGCGGCTCGTCGGGCGCACTTTGGCTGAAGCGGCACGGGAAGCGCGCTGGCGGCGCGTGTGGATGGTAACGGGCGGCGCGGTGGTGGGGACTGGTGGGGTGTCTGGACTGCAGACGATCGGCGGCGGGGCGAGGCAAGGGGCCGAGCGGCAGTGCGGTGCAGTGCGTGCGCGCAGTTGGTGAAGCGGAGCGGGCAGGAGTGGTGCAGTGTGGCTGGGGTGGCTTGGCTGAGTGGTGCGGCTGGGTTAGGGTGGCTCGGTTTTAGGAGAGAGAGAGAGAGAGAGACTACCAAGGGAACAAAGAGGGTTTTCCCTAATTTCCTTCTTTTTCCTATTTTAAAAGGGTTAGGAGACCTAAAATTCCCTTCCCAAGGCTTTCTCTGGCGGGTCCCGGCTAAAGAAATTCTTTTCTTTTTAACTAAATCTCTTTTTCTAAAAACTCCAATTCCACCATTAGGGCAAGGGTTCAAATCTCACTGGGACCAATTAAATTCCAATTAATTTTGCTATCAACCGGAATGACTCCGAACTTCTAATCAACTAACTCAAACTCCTTGGGTCTTGCAACCAACATTAATCAAGTCTCAACGAAGGCCGAAATGACCCTGAAGCCCTGAAAATCCTCAACCTCTGACCGGGGAGCAAAAGACCAAAATTTCCTTAAAGGTTAAAAAGCTCTAACGGCCCAACTGATTGCCCCAATACTGAACCGAGAGAATTTGGGAAACTGGAATGGAAAACTGGGCCGTTACAATACTCCCTCCTTTTAAGACTTTCGTCCTCGAAAGTCCTAAGACGAAAACAACTCTAGGAAATCTCCACTGATCCTTAACCAACCAAACTCCCGGTCGGGACAACACTAAATCTTCTTCGAAATCCAAACCCCCTTGGGTTCCCAAAGGCTCAAGCCACAAGCCATCCAGTCTACCACAAACTATCTCAACCAAGACTGGGCATACACCGAACTTCGAAGAAATAGATGTGATAGTGCTAACGGTAATACACATCCTCAAACTCGCACTAGCTCTCAAACGGTCTTAAAATCTTAGGGCTCACTTAACCCTGCTAGCCCAACTCGGAACGCCTCTCTACGGCGCTACTGTCAGCAAACTCGTGGACGGGTCACAAGCTCTTAAACTCTACGCCACGCTCGGCAGTAACTTCTCCGAATGCTCATAGTTTGTTATCAAACAGCCTCGACCCTTCACAATGCTGACCAAACAACTGAACCTCCTGTGTTTGAAACTAAACGGCCTACTCTTACTCGCGCAAGAGATCTGCGAACCCCACCAGTTGCCTACAATCCTTAACGAAATCCAATTCCAACCACCAACTGGTGACTGATCCCAAGGCAACCTTCTCCAACTAGCATGCGTCCACAACACTAAAGCAACCATCTTACGAGAAATCGAAGTACCAAAGCCAAGGGCACTTTTCTGGTTCACCAAACGGCTACCACCACTCACACACTAGCCGATACTTCGGCCGGCCACCTACGAACGACAAGGTCGAGAGAATGGCTCCACTCAGCCAAACTAATAAGCCGGAGCCCCTCATCGGCCGACAACAAACTTTCCAATGCAATCCGACCAGCCACTGGCCTAGGTGAACATCGCCAGACAGGAAAACAACCAACATTCCTCTCACGGAAACCTCGAGCAGCAAGGAATAAAACATTACGTGGCTACTAGCAACACGATAGCTGGAGGATAAAAACTCTAAGGTTTCCAACCATTGCCACGACATCTCTGTGCCAACCCACTCAACTGTGGCTCAGCTATAACGCCAACTGCGAACTCACATCAACTAGGAACAAAGCCCGAGGAGGCTTGCTCTGCAGAAACTCAACCCAAGCTTATAACGAGCAAGGCTCGCCTCCAAGCTGCCACTCAACTCTTAAGCCCATCTGGCTGCTCCAAGGACTTCCTCCTTATAGCTTAGACCTAACTCTTCTTCCAATCCAGAAACTTCACCCGCGAAACATCGCGAGGAATAAGGATAGCGACGACCACAAGCTTGCGGATCCTGAACAACACGAGAACGGCAAGACTACCTCAAAAGTTAAAACTCGAGGCCGGCATCCACGGTGCAACTCAACTACCAAAGAACTAAGGGGTTCTACAAACTCCAAAGATCCAACAACCTTTCAGCAACAACTCAAGCCCTTGAACTGGCAGGCCTTCCCCCTTGCGGGAACAAACAACTTTCCGCTTGCTAACGAACAAACGCGCAGGACACTCTCATTTGGTGGCCGCATTTGCGCTACTCGATCAACTACACAACTCGGGAGCAAAGTCGACTCCTCCTCAACAGAACGATTTCCCGCCAAAGCGAACTTAGAAGGACAAATGAACTTCACACACGCTCGCTGCCTTGCTCAAACCCAAGGGCAACAACAACCAACTCTCTCGGAAGCAACATCCGAGGATCCTCAATCGCTTGAACCCCCAACTTGGAACTAGCAGTGCCTACTCAATTGTCGAGGTAGGGGTCAACTCCCAAAACTTCCTAACTAGGAACAAGTCCTCAGGGCAACGCCCGCTTGCTCGAACCGAGCTAGCTCACGAAACAACATGGGAACCAAACCTTGGTCGACACCAAGCACCACCTCGCTAAGAATTCTGAAAATCAACGTGGAGGTTACCAAGAACAACTCTAGCTTGTTAACCGACAACAAGCATCCAGCAACTCAACCGAGGAACACTGCCTGGGTCTGACTGAGCTCTAGTGAGGCTCTCCACAACTTAGGGTTCCTCCGATCGCCCTCCGACACACACTGTCGTCAAACGGTCTAATGGATAAGCGGCTACACGAGCACATCTCCTTACAGCATCTCAACTGTGCTGGCCAAAAGCTCTTCCTTGCCACATCTGTAGCAAGCACGGGCAATGCTCCACACAATCCGAAAAGTGCCTTACCAGAGTTGATGGAATGAGTCGGCGGCCTGGCCCTGCCCTGTTGATGATCCTGAGCTTTAACCTTCGGTCGGCGCTGATCCCGACCCCTAGACTGGCCCTGTCGGCGAGTCTGCTATCTACCTGAGCGGGAACCACCGGAAGACCCAAACTTCCTCTTGCTCAAAGCATCAGCCACATCGTAGCTTCTACCCAGGGTAAGGATCCGAACAACTCTCTTAGCCATGGCGGCCAGAAACTCCGCAATTTTACTACCATCGCCCTGGATTAGTTCCAACTGAACTCTAACCATCGATCAACAAGAAATGCCTCTACCCAGGTCAAGGGCCAACTGGCATAACTTGCCTACGCAACAACTCGGCTACCGGCACGGTAACCTCTCAACCAAAGTTAGGGCACTTGCCAAGAACTAAAGCCCTAACTCCTAAGAACTGAGCACTGGTTTCTCAACCCGGATCCTCTCGTGGTTCCTGAAAGATACACCACGGAACGAGCTACACAAAAGTACACCGGCGTGTACAGCTCCAACTTGGTTCCTTAAGATCCAAATCAACTAGTATTCTCACACAAGGCAACTTTTGCCTCCCAATAGAGCCACATCTAACAAAGGAGCAACAAGGGTTCAACCCACTCGGGGTCAACTCACCACGGAATGCCACATTGGTCGACTCACTCTCACAAGAGCATAGCCACATGTAACGACCCAGGTTTTCATCCCGGTCTTCCAGGTATGCCCTAGGGGTATTTTGGTAATTTGGTCGGGCCGTCAGGGCCGTTTATATCTTTTTCCAGTTGCTAAAATTATTGGATGGATTTATGTAGGTTTTTGGAAGGATTTGTGGTTTGGTTTGAGCAAGGTTTGGTGCAAAAGTAAAAATAAAGGAAATTGTGCTGCAGTTGGGGTTTGAACTCGGGTCTCCTGGGAAGCTTGTGGGGATGTGTACCAATTGAGCCATTAGGTGCTCTTGTTGCTCTTCCTGCATCATTTTATGGTTAGCCTTGCATTTTGGGAGTTTTGGAGCATTTGGTTAAATGAAATAGAAATTAGGTTTGTCTCATCTTCTTCTCCAAAGTGTGTGGCCGCCCAAGCTTTTCTCTCCATTGCCTTGCCGAAGTTCTTCATCCTTGCAGCTCCCTTGGTTCAATCATCATTCCGGTAAGTCTTCATCCTCTTCATCTTCTCGATTGGGTGTTCTTGTTGGCCGAAGGTAAGGAGAAGAGCTTGTGTGTGTGTGTGTTTGTTGCGAGCTACCCAAAGATGCCCAGATCGCGCCAAAGAAGAAGCCGAGCCGCCCAGATCGCCTAGCAAAGCAAGCCCAAAGCTGCCCAGATCGCGCAGCAGCAGCCAGACACTGAAGCCGCCAGCATCGCGGACTCCGCCGCGGCCCGTCGCGGCCGTAGCGCGCACCAAATGAGCAGCCGCGGGCCCGCTCTCGCTGCGCCCGTCGCGCGCGATCGCGTCGCTCGCTCGCGCGCGCCGGCAGCAGCAGCGCCCTGCGCCTCGCCACCCGTCGGCGCCTAGTGTGCGGTCCCCGCCGCCCATCAGCCCCTTCTCGCGCCGTCAGCGCCAAAGAAGAAACCCTCCCGTGTTGCGCTGCCCGCGTCGCGTGTCGGTAGAGCGCGTGAGTTGCTCACGAGCCGAGCCTTGTTTATTTTATTATATTTAGGCTTATGGATTATGATTATCATTGTTTTTGTTAGGTTCTCGGTAGCTAGCTCGGGTTCGATCACAGCTTAGGTTTTGTGTGTAGTTGCCCCGGCCAGGTAAGGATTTCTTACCGGAGTTGTGTGGACCCTGCGATGTTCTATGTGATTGTTGTTTGTATGTTTGTTTGTGATTATCAAAGCATGTATAGTTTAGGTGCTCTGTTTCAATTCTCGACTAGCATGACTTCGTATGTTGTTCTCTCATGTTAGTCCATGCTAGGTTGTTCCGTTCTGGCATGCTCATATCTGTTCTTGCTTCGTAGTACCATGCTAGGTTCGTTGTATCTGTTGAGCACGTTTTGGATTGTATTGGATTATATGCAATTGAAATGATATGTTAGAGTGTAGGTAGGTAGCATCATCCGGGCCTGATGCATAAAGTATCTTGCATCCATGGTAGGGACGTACGAGGTAATACTACGTCCCTGGACCCCGTGAGGGTTTAGCTAACCCGACCGGTAGGCCCTGCAATCTTGGGTGAGGGTGGCAGTGTAACAGCCCGGATTTTAGTTAAATATAAAATAAGGATTAAAAGATGATTTTGGAGGACTCGAACCCTCGGCCTCAAAGAGAGATGGGAGTTTGGAATTAATTAAGGAAAATAAATGCGTCAACTTGGGTTTGAAGGAGGAAAGCCTTGGGAAGGGAATTTTAGATTTCCAAGCTTATTTAATTTGAGGAAGAAAAAAAAGAAAAAAAAACACTCTCTCTCTCGCAAAACCCTAACCCTCTCGCCCAACACCCACGCCGCACGCCGCCGCCGCAGCACCTGCCGCCGCCAAGCCGCTGCTGCCGCCTGCCGCCGTGCGGCGCCCGTGCGCCCAGCGCCGCTAGAAGACTGCCGCGCCGTCGCCCAGCGCACCACCCGTGATCGCCACTGTCGGCGCGCGCCGCGACGAGCACCCAGCGCCCGCGCCCGTCGCTCTCCGCTCGCCGCCGCGCGACGCCGCCGTCAGACGCCTACTCAATGAGCCCGCCGCCGCGACCGGCTTCGCTCGCGACGCGACGCGCCCGCTTGGCACAGCCAAAGATCGCCGCATCCGCGCGCCAAAGACGCTGACCGCGTCTTCACGACCGTCAGCCCGGCCAGACGCCCCGCGCTGCCAGTCTTTGCTGAGGGCCACGCGCTCGCCCTTGCACCATAAGCGCACCGCGCCCCAGCGCCTCTGCGCACCGGCCGCCAGCCAGCGCGGCAGCTTCCCGGCCGACGATCGCGCGCGCAAGAAGAAACTGCCGCTCGCGACGCCGCCCCGCACGCCGCTTTGCCTTGCCGAGCCTGGTGCCTTCTCGGTTGTCGGGTTCGCTTAGAGGCTCGAGAGTCATCCGTTGATCGTTGGTTCTATTCACTTCAGGTAAGGATTTCTTACAGGGGTTGTGTGGACCTGCGAATACTTGATAGCATGCTATGTGTTGTGTTTGTATGAAAGCGCTAGTGGATAGGTTGCTTGTTCTTTCTTGTTTTTGAGATGGTTTTGCGCTTGTGATTCCGATATATCCCTGTTAGTTTCATGCTAGGGGTTAAATTGTCTCGGCATAACCGTGACCACGTTATCTGTTAGTGCCATGCTAGGAATTGGTGGGTGATGTATAGTGTAAGAGATTGTAGGGGTAACTAGTGCGTCCCGCTGGGTAAGACCCCGATGGACATCGGAGGTGTAAGACCCGATGGGCATCCTAGGTGTATAAGACCCGATGGGCATCACCGAGTTGGAGGTGTAAGACCCGATGGGCATCCTAGGTGTATAAGACCCGATGGGCATCACCGAGTTGGAGGTGTAAGACACCGATGGGCATCCTAGGTGTATAAGACCCTCGATGGGCATCACTGAGTTGGAGGTGTAAGACCCGATGGGCATCCTAGGTGTATAAGACCGATGGGCATCACCGATTTGGAGGTGTAAGACCCGATGGGCATCCTAGGTGTATAAGTCCCCGATGGGCATCACTGAGTTGGAGGTGTAAGACCCCGATGGGCATCCTAGGTGTATAAGTCCCCGATGGGCATCACTGAGTTGGAGGTGTAAGACCCTGATGGGCATCCTAGGTGTATAAGTCCCCGATGGGCAACACTGAGTCCTAGGTTGTGTAAGCCTCGAATAGGCAAGCCCCAAGAGTGACGTTCTGTTGACCCATCTGTTTGCTCTGAGTCATTGCATGGTTGCATGTCCGTGTGCTAAATGATATGTTTTCGTATTGTACCCCGGTTGGGGATTCTTCTTTGAGTAACTCGTTGCTCACCCTTATTTTTTCTGTGGTTTTCCACCAGGTAACTTGGGACATCGGCAGGATGGCTAGGAGGAGGCTGCTGGATGATCATGGATAGCTGACTCTAGGATGCATATTCTTTTGTTGTTTTCTTATGATTTAGCATGTAGTGGGACTTGAGTCCCTAGGAAAAGTACTCAAAAACCTATTTTATGTTTCTCGTACCGTTTCCCTTGATTTGTTTTTTTAAGAAAGTACTGATCAGTCATTTACCTGTTTATTTTAAATGGAATTATATCCTTCTTTGTTTTGAATGCACTTACCTCAAGGATTTAAATTTCAAACTCTGAATGACGTTTTACTTTCCTAGACATGCATGCTAAGTAAGGATCTAGGTTAAAGACAGTTTCTTTTGGGTCGGGTCCTTACAGTTGGTATCAGAGCCCAGAGTTATAGGTTCTGTAGACTGACCTGCAGTTGTAGGTTGTTTTCCATGATCATCGCGCTCCGCCACCAATGTATGTCCGAAAGTTTAAGGTTAGGGGTTAAGAATTACAATACCATTTGCACCTTGCATGTATATGACTTGTTGTTGAGGAGCGGGAAAGCGAGGTTACGACTCATTGTTCGTTTGAGTGTAGATTGTCGTTATGCTACCACTCGTAGAGGCGGGGAGGCTCGAGGCCGACCGGCCAGGCATTCGTATTGTTCGACACGGGAGGGACGTCGTCCCAAGCCGATGCGATGTTAGGCCGCCTACAGCCCCCTCTTTGTGTTGCCCGGTCGGCGTGGAGGCAACTCGGCCTCGGGGAGGCTGCACCGGAGTTACTTTTGTGGAGTCCATGAGGGCTCTTATGGTTGGGTTCTTTCATCGACCAGAGGGCCGAGCAGAGGGTCGAGACGCAGCTCTGTTAGTGCGCATTGCAGGGAGGAGTCTCGGATTCAGATAGAAGCGGTGACCGAAAGTTAGTTCAAAGAGAGGACCATGATGCCACCACGGCACCACCGGCTCAGCAGAGAGCAAATTGTGAACGAGGCCGTTGTGGCGGAAGGTGCCGAGTATTTGGGCAAGTGGCTAAAAGATTTCGTCAAATGGAAGCCGGAGAAGTTTAGTGCCCCCGAGAACCACCGTGGCGGCCGGTGGATTGCCGAGCTAGAGTATACTTTTATGGTAATGGCTTGTCTCGAGGTGCAGTGAGCTCGATGTGCAGACTCATGCGTTAGCTGGAGCATACTAAGTGGTGGTGGGATTCCACCTTGAGTGAGAGACCTACTGGTCTCCCCACGCCACACGGGAATTCTTCAAGGCTGAGTTCAAGGCAAAATTTATCAGTGAAGAAGCCCAAGAAAAGATGATTGAGCTGTTTTCGAACCTTAAGCAGGGGTCTGACCCAATCGAGGTGTATGAGAGGAAGTTTTCGGAGTATGGGTACTTCGCACCGCAGTTGATTGCTACTCCTGAGCTGAAGATCAGGAAGTTTATTGCGGGTCTGAGGCAGGGAGTGTCTCAGGATGTTAGGGCACAGGCCCCAGAGACTTTTGCCAAGGCAGTGCAGTTGGCAACTATTTATGATGGAAAGTATCCTCCAGAGCAGGTTGTTAGTGCTGTGGTGCAGAAGGCCCCAGTGTACTCGGGTCAGAAGCGTAAGTTTGACGCAGGAGGTAATGGACATGGAGGCGGTCAGCGCCGTCGGGTACTTATCATGGCAAGAGACCACAACGGGATCGTAATCGTGATCAGCCTCGCCAACAGGGCGTAGGGAGGCCGCCACCGTATTGTAGACCCTGTGGTAAACAACATTGGGGGCCTTGTGGTGGTAACCCTAGAGCTTGCTATAACTGTGGTAAGGAGGGGCATCAGGCCCGGCATTGCAACCAGAAGGCGGTGGTGGCACAATGCGGCAAAGACGAGGAAGAGTATATGCTACGACTCGCCAGAGGTCGAGAAAGCCGGACCATGCAGTGGCGTGTGCACGCTCCTAGTTCTTGATCACCTCGCCTTTGTGTTGTTTGATTCGGGTTCCACCCATTCTTTTGTTTCTGCTGCTTTTTGCTTTGAGCGTGCTTGCATGAATTTAGAGCCTCTAGGTTTTGAGTTATCCGTCGCTACTCCCCGGGAACTAGTATCTTTGGCAAGCAGCTGAGAAGGTAAGGGATGGTCGGACATGTGTCAGGACTGGACTCTCATGAGTTACCCTCATAGTGTTAGCTATGAGCGGTTTTGATGTGATCCTCGGCATGGATTGGTTAGGTGATAACCACGCTATGATTATTTGTCGTTGTAAAGAGGTGGTGTTCTCAGCCGCTGGTAGGCCTAGCTTTAAATTTCGGGGCACCCAGAGTGGGGTGTGTCCGCCGGTGATTTCGGCAGTTAAAGCTCACCGTTTGTTAGCTCGAGGAGCTTGGGGTTTCTTAGCTAAGTTGATCGGCGAGAACCGTGACCAGATATCTGTCGAGCAGGTGCCCATAGTGCAAGAGTTTGCAGATGTTTTTCCCAAGAGTTGCACCGGCCGCCGCCAAGAGAGAGGTGGATTTCTCAATAGAGCTTGAGCCGGGGACTCGCCCTATCTCGAAAGCTCCTTATCGTATGGCGCCGGCAGAACTGAAAGAGTTAAAGGAACAGCTGCAGGAGTTGCTTGACAGAGGGTTCATTAGGCCGAGTGTGTCCTCGTGGGGAGCACCGTCTTTGTTTGTTAAGAAAAAGATGGCTCGATGCGTCTATGCATTGATTAGAGGAACCGAACAAGGTAACCATTAAGAACAAGTACCCCGCCTCGTATCGATGACTGTTTGACCGGCTCCAGGAGCTTGTGTGTTTCGAAGATTGACTTGAGGTCGGGCTACCACGGTTGAGAATTCGGGATGCGAGATATTCCCAAGACGGCGCTCAGTCGAGGTATGGGCATTATGAGTTCGTAGTCATGTCTTTCGGGTGACGAACGCCCCATTGCATTCATGGACATGATGGACAGAGTGTTCAAGGCGTTCTTGGACCGCTTTGTCATCGTGTTCATAGACGACATTCTTGTGTACTCCAAGTCTAAGGAGGACCATGCCTCGCACCTAAGACAGATTTTGGCACCTGCGCGAGAACAAGCTCTATGCGAAGTTCTCAAAGTGTGACTTTGGCTCGAGGAGGTAGTTTTTGCGGGACACGTTGTGTCTAAGGAGGAGTGGTCGTGGACCCTTGAAGGTAGAGGCCGTTAGTTCGTGGGCGCACCGACGATCGTGGTCGGAGATTCGTAGCTTTGCAGGTGCGGCGGATATTACCGACGCCGTTCAAAATGTTTCCTCTATAGCGCCCCACTTACTCGATTGACGAGGAAGGGTGTTGATTTCGTGTGGGATAGGAAGTGCGATGAGAGTTTTGCTAAGCTAAAAGAGCGCTTTGACGTCCGCCTGATGTTGGCGATCCGGGGGAATCGGGGGCTTAAGTGGTGTACAAAGTGATGCCGGCAAGTTTGGTTTGGGTTGCGTTTTGATGCAACACGGTAAGGTGATAGCATACGCTTCGTGCGATTGAAACCGCATTTGCGAGAATTACCCGACTCATGATATGGAGTGGCGGATCGTCTTTGCCCTTAAGATTTGGAGGCACTACTTGTATGGGGAAAAGATTCAGATTTTCTCGGATCACCAAAGCCTCAAGTATTTCTTCACTCGTAAGGACCCGAACATGAGGCGAGAGGAGGTGGTTGGAACTCGTGAAAGATTACGATCGTGAGATATTGTATCACCCGAAAGGCAAATGTTGTGGCAGATGCACTAAGTAGGAAGACCTCGCATCTAGCGACGTTGGCAAATCCCAAAAGTATCATAAGGAAAGACCTCGAGAGAGCAGGAATAGCAGTGTTGTTAGGGGATGTTACCGCTTGGGGTAGCTCGATTGACCATCCGGCCTTGGTAAGGCAAATGATTATTGACGGCCAATTGAATGATCCTAAGTTGAAAAAGTTGTATGAGAGGGTCCAGCTGATGGTGACTTTGATTTTGAGATATTTGCAGATGGTGGCTTGAGATATAAGGGTCGGCTATGTGTCCCGGCCGATGCTGTATTCGTTCGAATCGTTGACCGAGGCTCACACCTCGCCTTTTGCATGGCACCCGTGGGGGTAACAAGATGTACCAAGATCTTAGCGAGACTTTTTGGTGGATGGGGATGAAGAGGAGGTTGCCCGGCTTTGTCAATCGGTGTCTCACTTGTCGGCAAGTGAAGGCGCCTAAGCGTAACCAGCAGGTTGCTTTGCGATCGCTCGAAGTGCCACGGTGGAAGTGGGAGGAAATTACCATGGATTTTATTTCAGGATTGCCCAGAACCCCTAGAGGATATGCACAGATTTGGGTGGTCGTTGATAGGTTGACTAAGTGTGCCCACTTCATTCCGGGCAGGATAAACTACACCGTAGAGCAGTGGGCACAGCTGTTCCTTGAGCAGATAGTGAGGTATCACGGAGTGCCAGTTAAAATTATCTCCGACCGGGACTCCCGTTTTACATCACGGTTTTGGAAAGCCCTTCAGGCAGGTTTGGGCACAGAGTGCAGCTACAGCACAGCCTTCCACCCACAGACCGATGGCCAGACTGAGCGGGTAAATCAGATCTTAGAGGATATGTTGCGAGCCTGTGTGTTAGATTTCCCTGGCAGTTGGGACCAGTACTTGTATTTGATGGAGTTTGCCTACAACAATAGTTTTCAGTCAACCATTCAGATGGCACCGTTTGAAGCGTTGTATGGTAAGCGCTGCAGATCCCCAGTATTCTGGGAAGAGGTTGGAGACAGGCAGGTATTGGGTCCAGAGTTGCTCAAATTGACCAATGAGGCTGTCCAAGAAGATCAGGGCTCGTATGCTGACTGCCCAGAGCAGGCAGAAGAGCTACGCCGATGTCAGACGTAGAGAGTTGGAGTTTGAGATTGGCCAGCACGTGTTCCTTAAGGTAGCTCCGATGCGTGGAGTTCAGAGGTTTGGTAGGAAGGGGAAGCTGAGCCCCAGGTTTGTTGGACCGTTCGAGATCCTCGAGAGGATTGGGGCCGTAGCTTACCGGTTAGCGTTGCCGCCGTCCTTGGCTGCAGTGCATAGTGTGTTCCACGTTTCGATGCTCCGCCAGTATGTGGCAGACCCTTCGCACGTCATAGATTTTGAGCCTTTGCAGTTGAACCATGACCTGAGCTTTGAGGAGAAGCCCATAAAGATCCTGACATTTGAGAAAAAGATTTTGAGGAATCGAGCTATTGATTTAGTGAAAGTGCAGTGGCGGAATCAGAGAGTCGAGGAAGCTACTTGGGAGTTGGAAGGGGAGATGAGGAGAAATTACCCGGGGTTGTTTTAGTGCAGCAACTTCCGAGGACGGAAGTCCTCCAAGGAGGGAGTATTGTAATGGCCGGATTTTAGTTAAATATAAAATAAGGATTAAAAGATGATTTTGGAGGACTCGAACCCTCGGCCTCAAAGAGAGATGGGAGTTTGGAATTAATTAAGGAAAATAAATGCGTCAACTTGGGTTTGAAGGAGGAAAGCCTTGGGAAGGGAATTTTAGATTTCCAAGCTTATTTAATTTGAGGAAGAAAAAAAAAAGAAAAAAAAACACTCTCTCTCTCGCAAAACCCTAACCCTCTCGCCCAACACCCACGCCGCACGCCGCGCCGCTCGCCGCTGCCGCACTAAGCCGCCACCGCTGCCCGGCCGCCGCGCGCACTGCGCGCCCCAGGGCCGCTGTCGCAGAAGACTGTCGCGCCCAAACAGCACCACCCGCATCGCCTGTCGGCCGCGCCCTCACGGCACACAGCGCGCGCCCGACCGCGTCGCTCGCGCTCGCCGCCCGACGCCGCCGCCCCCAGACGCTTACTCCAGCAGCGAGCCCGCTCGCCGCGCGCGCTTCGTCCGCACGCGACGCCCGCTTGGCACCAAGATCGCCGCATCCGCGCCGCGCGCGGAGATGCCGCCGCGTCTGCACGACCGTCGGCCACCGCACGCCCCGCTGCCAGATCGCTGAGGGCCACGCGCCGCCTTGCACTGGGCAGCGCACCCGCGCCCAGCGCCCTTTGCACAGCCGCCCGCCAGAAGCAGCCAGCCTTCGGCTGCCGATCGACCGCCGCAAGAAGCAACTTGCCGCCCGCACGCCGCCGCTGCGACGCCGCTTGCCTTGCCGAGCACGGTGCCTTCTCGGTTGTCGGGTTCGCTTAGAGGCTCGAGAGTCATCCGTTGATCGTTGGTTCTATTCACTTCAGGTAAGGATTTCTTACCGGGGTTGTGTGGACCCTGCGAATACTTGATAGCATGCTATGTGTTGTGTTTGTATGAAAGCGCTAGTGGATAGGTTGCTTGTTCTTTCTTGTTTTCGGATGGTTTTGCGCTTGTGATTCCCGATATATCCTCGTTAGTTTCATGCTAGGGGTTAAATTGTCTCGGCATAACCGTGACCACGTTATCTCGTTAGTGCCATGCTAGGAATTGGTGGGTGATGTATAGTGTAAGAGATTGTAGGGGTAACTAGTGCGTCCCGCTCGGGTAAGACCCGATGGACATCGGAGGTGTAAGACCCGATGGGCATCCTAGGTGTATAAGACCCCGATGGGCATCACTGAGTTGGAGGTGTAAGACCCGATGGGCATCCTAGGTGTATAAGACCCCGATGGGCATCACTGAGTTGGAGGTGTAAGACCCCGATGGGCATCCTAGGTGTATAAGACCCCGATGGGCATCACTGAGTTGGAGGTGTAAGACCCCGATGGGCATCCTAGGTGTATAAGACTTCGATGGGCATCACTGATTTGGAGGTGTAAGACTCCGATGGGCCTCCTAGGTGTATAAGTCCCCGATGGGCATCACTGAGTTGGAGGTGTAAGACCCCGATGGGCATCCTAGGTGTATAAGTCCCCGATGGGCATCACTGAGTTGGAGGTGTAAGACCCTGATGGGCATCCTAGGTGTATAAGTCCCCGATGGGCAACACTGAGTCCTAGGTTGTGTAAGCCTCGAATAGGCAAGCCCCAAGAGTGACGTTCTGTTGACCCATCTGTTTGCTCTGAGTCATTGCATGGTTGCATGTCCGTGTGCTAAATGATATGTTTTCGTATTGTACCCGGTTGGGGATTCTTCTTGAGTAACTCGTTGCTCACCCTTATTTTCTCGTGGTTTTCCACCGGGTAACTTGGGACATCGGCGGGATGGCTAGGAGGAGGCTCTTTGGATGATCATGGATAGCTGACTCTGGGATGCATATTCTTTTGTTGTTTTCTTATGATTTAGCATGTAGTGGGACTTGAGTCCCTAGGAAAAGTACTCAAAAACCTATTTTATGTTTCTCGTACCGTTTCCCTTGATTTGTTTTTTTAAGAAAGTACTGATCAGTCATTTACCTGTTTATTTTAAATGGAATTATATCCTTCTTTGTTTTGAATGTACTTACCTCAAGGATTTAAATTTCAAACTCTGAATGACGTTTTACTTTCCTAGACATGCATGCTAAGTAAGGATCTAGGTTAAAGACCGTTTCTTTTGGGTCGGGTCCTTACAGGCAGACTGTTAAATGCCCCAACGGTAGGGATGATGACTTGGCATTGCCTCATCCCCGGCAGTCGACACGTCCTCAGCGTGTTCGGCCGTAGCCCTTGATTGCCACCGATAGGGCAAGGGCGGCTTCGGTGTAAGCCTACCACGACCGATTCCTTAGCCTCAGGTGCGGTGGTTCAGGCTGACATAGTTCACGTGTCCAGGTCTCACACCCCTATGTCAGTGACACCGATCCAGAGATTTAGTTAGGCGTGGTGGCTAGACATGGGCAGCTTGCCACTAGACCCGGCACCCCCCATAGTCTGCAGTAGCACGCAGTGCGCGCTTACGCTCATTCTGGCGCCCGACCGAGAGCTCCTCGGGAACTTGAGCTAGTGCACCTTTCGATCGACGATGAGATGCGGTGAGGCGGGACTCGTTTCTCGTATAGGGCGTATTGTGTGGTGGATTTATTTCTGGACTAAGACCCTGAGTTGGCATCCGAGGTCCAAGTGTGGACTTAAGCTATGTGCTCTATTCTGTGTTTATGATCATAGCTTGCATACACTCACCTAGATGACCATGTGCATCGTATTGTACCCCGGTTGGGGATTCTTACTGAGTAATTCGTTACTCACCCCGGTTGGGGATGTTTCAAATGTTTTAATAAATCTCTGATCAGAGTGTACGTTTTGGAAATGTATTTGCCTTGGAACAGGTGCTTGGAGACAGGGACAGGTTTCAGCAAACCATATTGATTTCTGATTGAATCTCTTTTGTTTTTAATTGGGAATCCGAAAACCTATCTGCATATTGTTCTTTACTTTGAATGCATGCATTGGGGTAAAGACCTATTTTGAGCCCTTTTTGGGTCGGGTCTTTACACCACACCAAGCTAACTTACCTCATACCAATGGTCCACTAGACGTGCTCCGATCAACCATCCAACTCATGGCTCTAACAGTGGATCAACCACGCATCATCGATGCCAACCCTACTCATATTAGGGTAACTCCAGGGTAGTCGAATCACACTACCATCCAACTGGCTCACAAGCCCACAACACAAGCGCGAGAACTCGGACGCCCTAGCCCTTAACAACCAACAGTATCCTTTGTACCCAACTCTCGGTGACCCTGAAAGGCTCCTACTTATCCCTCAAACAGTCTCACACTCGTAGTTCTCTGACTACCACCGAGCTAGATCTCTTATGCAGCCCAAATAGGTGCAATCTCAGGAATGGGTACAAGACTAGTGGGGATGCTAAACTCCGGGCGGGTCCTGGAACCACCTGCACGAAAAGTGCCAACTGGCCTGAATCTAGGCCTCCTCTCAAAGCTTGGTGCCAACAGGCACTACTTCCTTTACAACACAAACATCCCTTTACGGGCTTTAAGCCCCTCTGAGGGTAGGGAAGGTCACACTCCGGGTGACAGGGCAATGGCACTCAACACAAGAGTCTCAACACTCAAGTAGACTACTCTCTGACATCACGTCCAACAGACAAGCCAAGGCCCACTCCCGCATCCCACTCGATGCTCAACGAAAACTCAGGCCAACCCTCGGGTGGCAGCACCTAGCTCCACACCTGGAACATGCTAACAGAAGGTGCTTCTCTCTACTAGCCAGCTGAAAACCACGGACAGATTAAGTCCTGACAAGCAAACTCCACACTACCCCCTGGCTACGAGGGTACTAAAAGAACTGGCTGCAAAACGACTGCAGGCTTGCAGGAGGACAAGATGTCTGTACATCTTCCTCAAAAGCTACTAACTTGGAAGCTTGCCAATCGACCGGGTGGCTGGTGGAGACTCTGCTGGTCCGCCTATCACAAGGGACTACCACCACCACACTGCTGCATCAAACAACACCAGAATGGCGCGCCTCGACCTCTAAACATCTGGTCATCGGCCTCTGAACACCAGGTCATCCCAGCACTTGGATGATAAAATCGATCCTGGCCAACCACCTTGCTGCTAGCAGTAGGTCCCAAAAACATCCAGCTCTACAGGCTTCCACTTGCCAAACTTGGCGGCTCGATCAACGCCAACTATCTTATCAGCACAAACCTGCTGATCAAGCCTTCCCGGGAACCTCTGGGGCTACTAGAGCTACAAGGAGGGGTGTCTCCTAAATAAACTCTACCAGCTGGGCTATTTGTGCCCAAGACTCCTCACTACGCGCTACAAATTGCGCCTGGGTCTCCGCTCTCTGTTAGCTAAAAGACCTGCCATCAACTCCCTCATGGCTGGAGCACACTCTGCTCAATGAGTCTTACTCTGAGGCGTGCTAGCCTCAACCCCCCCTACTCTTGGCAACTCATTTGCCAGAGCCAAAGGTGGCCTACGGGTCTAGACAACCCTGGACGCGGTCTCGTGATCAACATGAACAGTCCATGTAACGACCCAGGTTTTCATCCCGGTCTTCCAGGTATGCCCTAGGGGTATTTTAGTAATTTGGTCGGGCCGTCAGGGCCGTTTATGTCTTTTTCCAGTTGCTAAAATTATTGGATGGATTTATGTAGGTTTTTGGAAGGATTTGTGGTTTGGTTTGAGCAAGGTTTGGTGCAAAAGTAAAAATAAAGGAAATTGTGCTGCAGCTGGGGTTTAAACTCGGGTCTCCAGGGAAGCTTGTGGGGATGTGTACCAATTGAGCCATTAGGTGCTCTTGTTGCTCTCCCTGCATCATTTTATGGTTAGCCTTGCATTTTGGGAATTTTGGAGCATTTGGTTAAATGAAATAGAAATTAGGTTTGTCTCATCTTCTTCTCCAAAGTGTGTGGCCGCCCAAGCTTTTCTCTCCATTGCCTTGCCGAGTTCTTCATCCTTGCAGCTCCCTTGGTTCAATCATCATTCCGGGTAAGTCTTCATCCTCTTCATCTTCTCGATTGGGTGTTCTTGTTGGCCGAAGGTAAGGAGAAGAGCTGTGTGTGTGTGTGTTTGTAGTAGGGTGCCCAACATGCCCGAGATTCGCCCAAAGAAGAAGCCCGAGCCGCCCAGATCGCCTAGCAGCAAGCTCCAGTGCCCAGATCGCAAAGAAGAAGCACCGGCCGCCTGACCATCGCCAGCCCGTCCGCAGCTCGTCATACGGCACTACCGAGCAGCCCGCGCGCCGCGCTGCCGCCCGCGCTTCGCGCGCGCGCGTCGCGCCGCTCGCGCCAGCCGCGCTCGTCTCGTCCGCTTGCTCGCGCCGTGCGCGCTGCGCCCAGCCAGCCGTCCGCGCGCATGCAAGGCAGCACCGCCGCCCCGCCGCCTCGCGCGCGCCCGTGTGCAGCGGTCCTCGCCGCCGCCAGCCCATTCTCTGCGCCGTCGGCGCAAGAAGAAGCCCCACCGTGCCGCCTGCCCGTCCGCGTGTCGCCCGAGCGCGTGAGTTGCTCCGAGCCGAGCCTTGTTTATTTTATTATATTTAGGCTTATGGATTATGATTATCGTTGTTTTGTTAGGTTCTCGGTAGCTAGCTCGGGTTCGTTCGCAGCCTTTAGGTTTTGTGTGTAGTTGTCCCGGCCGGTAAGGATTTCTTACGGAGTTGTGTGGACCTGCGATGTTCTATGTGATTGTTGTTTGTATGCTTGTTTGTGATTATCGGCATGTATAGTTTAGGTGCTCGTTTCGAATTCTCGACTATCATGACTTCGTATGTTGTTCTCTCATGTTAGTCCATGCTAGGTTGTTCCGTTCGCATGCTCATATCTCTATTCTTGCTTCGTAGTACCATGCTAGGTTCCTTGTATCCATTGAGCACGTATTGGACTGCATTGATTGAATTGTTATTATTGCTATGGTTTAGAGTTCGTAGGTAGCATCATCCGGCCGGATGCATAACGTAACTTGCATCCCGACGAGGGACGCACGAGATGGTACTCCGTCCCTTATCCCGTTAGGGTTTAGCTAACCCTAACTACCGCCCCGCAATCTTGGGTGAGGGTGGCGATCGTTAAATGCCCCAACCGTCGGGATGATGACTTGGCATTGCCTCATCCCGGCGGATCGACACGCCCTCGGCGTGTTCGCCATAGCCCTTGATTGCCACCGATAGGGCAAGGACGGCTTCTCGGTGTAAGCCTACCACGACCGATTCCTTAGCCTCAGTGCGGTGGTTCAGTGACATAGTTCACGTGTCGAGTCTCACACCCCTATGTCGGTGACACCGATCCGGAGATTTAGTTAGGCGTGGTGACTGGACATGGGCAGCTTGCCACTAGACCCGGCACCCCATAGTCGCAAAGAGCACGCAACGCGGTGCGTGCTTACGCTCATTACAGCGCGCCGACCGAGAGCTCCTCGAGATCTTGAGCTAGTGCACCTTTCAGATCGGCGAGAGAGCGCCGAGGCCGGGACTCGTTTCGTATAGGGCGTATTGTGTGGTGGATTTATTTCCGGACTAAGACCCTGAGTTGGCATCCGAGGTCCAAGTGTGGACTTAAGCTATGTGCTCTATTCGTGTTTATACTCATAGCTTGCATACATTCTTCTAGATGATCATGTATATCGTATTGTACTCCGGTTGGGGATTCTTCTTGAGTAATTCGTTACTCACCCTTATTCTCGTGGTTTTCCACGGTGTAACCAAGCGCGAGACAGGATGGTGAAGGAGGAGCCGTGATCATGGAATCTTTGTCATCTCTCGACCATTTTATTATATCTTGACTCTTGACTTTTGTTATTTCCCCGAATGCATGTAGCGGGCACGGAGCCCTAGGATGTTTTCTTACGTTTTATGGATTCCAAGATATTTGTACTTGTGGAATGTTTAAATGGTTTAAATAAATCTCTGATCAGAGTATGCTTTTAGAAATGTATGTTTTGATTGTTGAATGTTTCTGTTTTTACTTGGGATCCGAAACTTATTTTTCATAATGTCTTTTATTTTGAATACATGCATTGGGGTAAAGGCCCATTTAGAGCCCCTTTTTGGGTCGGGTCTTTCAGATTGGTATCGTGAGCTTAGAGTCATAGATTCTGTAGATCGACCTTTCGTTGTAGGTCATTTTTCCATGATCATCAAGACTCAATACGATCATCAGTGCACGCCTAAGTTTACTATTTGTTGTTGAAAAAGGGTTAAGAATTTACAATACCTTTCATCTAGTGTATGCCTTGTTTTGTGTTGTGGAGCGGAGATGAGCAGGTTCTGACTCGTTGTTGGTTTGGGTTTAGAGCGCCATCATGCCAACTTCCCGCAGTGTGTGATGTATGTTGTGGCTTGTTGAGGTATCCAGTTAGATTCGAATGCCGCTGGGACGTCGTCCCCGAGGGAGGCAGAGCTTAGTCTCCCATTGGCCATTTGTGGCCCAATTGTCGCTTTTCCCTAGTGAGAGAGGGTGGAGGTGCTTGTGCAGATCGCTAGTATGTTGATCGCACACCAGAGGAGCAGGCGCTTGGCATGTCCGACCGAGGAGTTGGACCGATCGTGTTGATGTTGAGGCCGCGTCTGTGGTTGTTAGGCCCGCATGCCGATTTGGCCCGGCAGATTGAGTTGCCTAGAGGAGGGGGTAGAGGCTAGCAGCGCCTCAGAGTGAGACTCCTTGAGCAGAGTGTGCTCCAGCCATGAGAGATTTGATGGCAGGTCTTTAGCTATCAGAGAGCGGAGACCCAGGCGCAGTTTGTAGCGCGTAGTGAGGAGTCCCGGGCACAGATAGCCTAGCTGACAGAGTTTGTTTCAGCATTTTTCCCCCAGTAGCTCTTGTAGCCCCGGAGGTTCCCGGGAGGGCATGATCAGCAGGTTTATTCAGATGAGTTTGTTGGCGTTGATGGAGACGCCCAGGTTGGCAAATGGATGCCTGTAGAGCTCGATGTTTTAGTAAGTCCTACTGCTAGTAGTAAAGTAGTTGGCCAGGTTTGAGTTTAGCATCCGTGTGTGGGATGCCCCATTGCGCTCAGAGGCCGAGGTGTGCCGTTCTGTCTTTGTTTGGTTCATCGGATGGTGGTGGAAGTCCCTTGTGAGAGGTGGACTAGCGAGTCTCCACCGATCGCCCGATTGTTTGGCAAGTTTGCCGTGTTAGTGGCTTGAGGCGGATGAAAGGTCATATTTGCCCCCTTGCGAGCCTCGTTGTTGTTTAATGACCCAGCTTCCTCGGATGTGGATTTGGTAGTAGTAGCACTTGAGGTGCATTGGTTGGTGTGCCACTTTGGCACTAAGTCTGGTTCAGGCTTGAGTTTGGCTTGGGCATAGCAGATGGTTCTATGCCGTTCGGAGTTCAGCGTACTCCTTTAGCCTTGGATCTGTTTATGGCAGTTGCACCCGTTTAGGTCGTGCCAGAGGGCTAGTTCAGTGGTAGTCGATGGACTACAAGTTTAAAGGATGCTCGAGAGGAGCGGAGCCTCTTCCTGTTTCCGGAGGTTGAGTAAGTCGTGAGTTTGCGGTTGGTAAATGTTGGTGCGCGTGAGTCTCGCGCTAGTGTTAAGGCCAAGAGATTTTCTTTGTGGTTGGTTGTGCGGTCAACTACCTTCGAGTGCCTAAATCTGAGGAGAGTTGAGCATTGTAGATGCGAGTTTGGTCCAGCTGAGGGACCATGAGTTGGATGCTTATCAGATGAGCTGGATGCCTATGAGGCGAGTTGGATGCTTTTGAGGCGAGATGAGCTGATGCCTTGCGAGAGGTTTTGGATGCCTTAGGGGTAAGCACCCTTGGTAGAGGCTTGGTACAAAGTAAGTTTGGTTTGGCATGATTATACTTTGGTAGAGCAAGGTTGCCTCAGCTTCGAGTATCGTGTGGAGATGGAACTTTTGGTGTTCCTTGGATTGTTTGTATCGCTGCCAGGAGTTATCGTTGCTTTGTGGAAAAGCGCTTGTTAGTCTTGGATCTCTAAAGGAAGGTTGGGAGTTGTGCACACAAGTGTGTTTTGTGTGGTTCTGTAAAGACCCAACCCGAAGATGGGACTAAATCTAGATCTTTACTCAGCATGCAAGTGAAAAACTTAAAAGGACCCGGCTGGGGTCGGTTTGTAAAACTTTTCAAATGTAAGAGTGGAAAACATTAAAAACAAAGTAAACATTCATTAAGCAGAAACGAACCATTCAAATTAAAAACAGTGACTGATCAGTACTTTCCTTAAAACATAAAATAGTTCAAATCATAGTTTTCCCTACGGACCTAAGTCCAACTACATGCTGAAATCCAAAAACAGTAAAATAAGACACGACAGAGTGTCAGCAGCATCCATGATCTCCCAGCTCTCTCCGCTAGCCACCTCGGTGCTGTCCCAAGTTACCTGTGGAAGAAACCACGATAAGGGTGAGTATAAACATACTCAGTAAGAACCCCGACCGGGTACGATACGATGCAATCTATCATCTAGCAACCTAGTACACATGCCACAAATATCAACACGGATCTTAGCTCAACGAGCTCACAAGGCAAATCCGGAATCCTCGGAAGTCTCCTACTTCCGGCCTAATGATTGGCTCTCAAACCAATCCCGGGACATCTCCAAGGGTCTTTCTCCCTTGGCCAATTGATCAGCTCAAAACCGATCCCAAGATGTCCGACACCCTCGAGGGTCTTTCTCCTCGACCAATTGATTAACTCTAAAGTCAATCCCAATGGGTGTCCTCAAGGGCCTCTTACCCTCGCTTATAACTGGACTATCGGAGAGTACCCGAAGTCCGGCTCTAAACAGGAAGGAACTGGTGTACTCACGAGCATTAGCCGGGGAGCTCTCGAACCGGCTACTAACGCGTGTGCGCGCACACCGCATGCTCTTCTCGCAACCGGCGTAAATGCGGGGCCTAAGGGCAAACTACGCGGGCCGTGCACGCATGCCTAAGACTCGAAAGCGGTGTCACCGATCACGGTGAGTGCGAGGCCCTCGGCACTCATCATGCGTGCAGCCTGTACCACCGACACAAGCTAAGAACCGGCCAAGGTAGGCTTGCACCGTTGGCGAGGGTTCCGCTCTAGCAGAGCTACAAACTAGGCTTATGCCAATGAGGTAGCTAACCCTCTTTTTTGCCGGGGAAGCAAGGTACGTTATGCTTCGCTCTACCCCCCGACTGGTGGGGACAAGGTACGTTATGTCCGCTCTCGGCCTCTAGATGATGACAAACCCTATCATACTAGCTTAGACTACCAAAGCACGTGATTCTGGCTAACATTCACAAAGACATCTGTCATACATAGCCTAGCATGATACTACGAGCTTAAAGCAAGAATCTCAAGCATCTTTGGAAGGACAAACCTAGCATGGCACTAACATGTACAAAAAGGCAAAACATGCTAGCAAGAATTCAATCACTAGCTATCCTATCCACTAACATGCTCATAAAGGTAAACAAGCATACAAGGCACAATTAAGAAAGCATAGCGAGGTCCACACAACCCACGGTAGGAAGTCCTTACTGGAAACAAGTGGAGAATAGCTATCACAACCAAAAAGACCCTCGAGCTTAATACGAACTCGAGCAACCTAGGCATAAATAAAGCATCCTAAGTAAATACATACAGCTGTGACTGAAGCTTAGGAAACACAAAGGGATTGGTTCGGGAATTACCACCGAGAAGACACGGGCCCTCGCAGCAAGGAGGGTGGCTGGGCCGCTGGTGCGGGGCATTGGGCGCTGGCGCTGGCGCGCGTGCACGTCGGGCGGGACTTGCAGGCGGCAGCGCGTAGTGTGTGCGGCCGCAAGGCGACGCACGAGCGAGCGCTCGGCTGGGTTGGCTCGCGGCGAGGATCGCGCTGAGCGGCGGCGAAGCGCGGCGGGCGGCGCGTCGGGGCTGCGTTGCGCCTTTGTCGGCGACCACGAGCGACGTCGGCGGCGGCTTTGGCGGCCACGCAGGCGACGTCAGCGGCGGCGGTGTGCGACAGTGGGGCTTCGGTCGGCAGCGTCGCGGCCGGGCGAGGCGGTAGGGCGGCGGCGTGTGTGCGTGTGCGCGCAGGGGTCGTGGCGAGGGGTGGAGCGATGGACAGTGTGGTGCGTGCGGCTAGAAATTTGGGTGGCTCGGGGTGGCTCGATGATGTGGCTAGGGCTGCTCGGCTAGGGTTTTAGGAGAGAGAGAGAGAGAGAGAGAGAATGCGGCTATGAGGGGAAAATTAGGGGTTTTCTTGATTTTCCTTCTTTTCCTTATTTTTAAATAGGTTAGGAGACCTAAATTCCCTTCCCAAGGCTTTTCTCTTGCGGGTCCGGCTAAAGCAACCTTCTTTTCTTTTTCTTTTTAATTAAGACTTTTTCTTAAAACTCCAAATTCACCATTTAGGCAAGGTTCAAATCCCAAAAGATTCAATTAATTTTCCAATTAATTTTGTTTTTTAAGGGAAGGAAAACGGGCCCGTTACAATACTCCCCCTAAAAGACTTTCATCCCCGAAAGTCCTAAGACTGGAACAACTCGGGTAATGGGTCCTCATCTCATCCTCTAGCTCCCACGTCGCTTCCTGCGCCTCCGATGCCTCCAAAGAACCTTTACTAAACTTATCTCTCGGTTGCGCAATACCTTGCGCTCATAAGCCAAAATTTGCACGGGCTTCTCCTCGAAGGATAAATCTTTACTCAACTCTAGGGGCTCATGCTCTAGCACATGCGAAGGGTCTGCCACGTACTTTCTCAACATCGAAACGTGGAACACATTATGCACCGCTGACAAAGACGGGGGGGTAAAGCTAACCGATAGGCCCACTGCTCCGATCCGCTCAAGGATCTCAAAAGGCCCTACAAACACGGGGCTCGGCTTGCCTCGCTTTCCAAACCTTAACACCCCACGCATAGGTGCTACTTTGGAGGAAAACATGTTGACCCACCTCAAACTCCAAGTCTCTACGCCTCACATCGGCGTAACTTTTTGCCTACTACTGTCTCTTGGCTGTCAACATGCGAGCCCTTATCTTACGCAGCTGCGTCGTTCGTCATCTGCGATAACTCGGGTCCCAGAACTCGCCTATCCCCAACCTCCTCCCCCGAACACTGGGGATCTGCAGGGCGCTTACCATACAACGCCTCGAATGGGGCCATCTGAATAGTCGCCGGTAGTTTGTTGTTGTAAGCGAACTCCATCAAGTCATGTGCATTGGTCCCAAGCTGCTGGAAAGTCCAAGACACGGGCTCTCAACATGTCTTCCAGAATCTGATTCACCCTCTCAGTCTGACCATCGGTTTGAGGGTGGAAGGCAGTGCTGAAGCTGCACTCAATTCCCAAACCCTTTTGGAGCGCTCTCCAGAAGCGAGATGTGAACCGAGAATCCCGATCTGATACTATCTTTGCGGGTACCCCGTGGTACCGCATAATCGCTCAAGGAACAAGCTGTGCCTTTGTTCCTCCGGGATAACTAATCTTCCGGGAATAAAGTGTGCACTCTTGGTCAGCCGGTCCACTATTACCCAGATCTGCGTAAACCCTCTCGGTGTCCTCGGCAACCTAGAGATAAAATCCATCGAAATCTCGTCCCACTTCCACTGTGGAACACTTAACGGCTGCAATAAACCTGCAGGTTTCTGTCTGGGGGCCTTCACTTGTTGACAAGTGAGACACCGGCTAACAAACTCCGCTATATCTCGCTTCATGCCCATCCACCAAAACGTCTGCTTGAGATCCTGGTACATCTTGGTACCTCCTGGGTGCCAAGTGAATGGGGAACTATGTGCCTCGGCGAGCAACTCTGCTCGAACCTCTGCGTCATCCGGGATGCACAACCGACCTCTGTACCTTAAGCCTCCGTCTGGTGCCACAACAAAGTCGAAATCGCCATCAGCCTCAACCCTCTCGAGCAATCTTCTCAACTTGGGATCACTCGGCTGACTGTCGATGATCCTCTGCTTAGCGGCAGGTGAACCGATAGATTTGGGCTACTGGCGGTAACCTCTCCCAACAAGAGGCGCAATACCGGTTCGCTCAAACTCTTTCCGCAATTCAACTTGGGAGCTCAGCAAAGCCGGCTTGAATGCGACGTCTTCCTACTCAGCGCATCAGCCCACAACATTGGCTTTTAGGGATGATACAAAATCTCACGATCGTAGTCCTTTACTAACTCGAGCCACCTCCCTCCGCCTCATGTTCATCTCCTTCGAGTGAAGAAATATTTGAGGCTCGGTGGTCCGTGAACAACTGAATCCTCTCACCATATAAGTAGTGCCTCCAAATCTTTAGAGCAAAAACAAGCTGCAGCCAACTCCATATCATGAGTTGGATAGTTCTTCTCATAAGGCTTCAAGCTGCCGGGAAGCATAAGCTATCACCTTCCCATCTTTGCATCAACACATAGCCTAAACCATACTTGGAAGCATCACTATAAACTACGAAACCTCCCGCTCCTTCCGAGGGCGCCAACACAGTCTTTGTCGTCAAAAAGTGAGCTTAAGCCAGGCAAAACTTTCCTCACATATAGCATCCCAAACAAAGTCAACACCCTTCTTGGTCGACGGGTTAGGGGTCTTTGCCTTAGCGGAAAAGTCTTTCACGAAACGCCGGTAATAACTCGCTGGACCCAAAAGTCTGCGTATCTTGGCGACCGTCGTCAGTCCGGCCCATGAGCTAATCGCCTCTATCTTTGCGGGGTCCACCGCTATACCATCTGCCGACACGATATGTCCAAGGAAGGCTACTCTCTCTAGCCAAAATTCACACTTAGAGAACTTTGCGAACAACTGGTTCTCACGCAATCTTTGTCAAAACTTGCCTCAAATGCGAAGCATGGTCCTCCTTTGTCCTGGAATAAATCAAAATGTCGTCTATGAATACGATGACAAAGTTATCCAAGAATGCCTTGAACACTCTGTCCATCATGTCCATAAACGCTGCAGGGCGTTCGTGAGTCCGAAAGACATGACCACGAACTCATAATGACCATACCTCGATCGAACGCGGTCTTGGGATATCTGCATCTCGAATCCTCGGTGATGGTACCACGACCTCAAATCAATCTTAGAAAACACCGAGGCTCCTCAAGGTGATCAAACAGATCATCTATACGCGGCGGGGGATACTTATTCTTCACCGTGACTTTATTCGATTCTCTATAGTCTATACACAAGCGCATGGATCCATCCTTCTTCTTAACAACAGGGCGGAGTGCTCCCACGGGGACACACTCGGACGGATGAAACCTCGATCCGGCATCTCTTGCAATCGCACTTTGAGTTCTCTCAACTCAATGTGGCGTCATACGATACGGGGCTTTGGAAATGGGAAGAGTCCTGGCTCCGGCTCAATGGTGAAGTCCAACTCCCGCTTGAGGGTAAACCCGGCAACTCTTCAGGAAAACATCTCGCAAACTCTTGCACCACGGGGACCATGTCAACGATCAACGCAAGATACTACTATCTCTCGACGGCTTTGCCAAGAAGCCCCAAGCTCCTCGAGCCAACAATCTATGGGCTTTCATTGCTGAGATCAATGGCGGGCAAGTTCCGCCACGACACCGCGAAACTTGAAGCTCGGCCTCGGAGGCGGCCTAAACACCACTTCTTTCCGTGGCGGTCTATCAATGCATGGTTCTCGCCAACCAATCCATGCCAAGGATCACATCGAAACCGCTCATAGACGGACACTATGAGGGTAGCCTCTAAAATCTCATCGGATCTCAGATGTCGGCCATGCTTAACTCTCACTTGCTAGCTAACATACTCACACCAGGAGGAGTGGCAACACACAGCTCAAACCCTAGAGGTTCGAGCTCCACACAAGCTTGTCTAATGAATGCATCGAGAAATAAAGGAATGGGTCGAACCCGAATCAAACAATACAAATGCATAGTCTTTGTAAGACAAGCGCGTACACCTGAATCGCATCATCGGTACGCTCGCCTCTGGCGAGTAGTGGCAAACACTCGGCCTGGCTGTTGGGCCGGTCCCGCTGCTTTGCTAAATCCCGAGTCTGAGAATCGGCCAAGTGCCCTCCTTGCCACATCGCAGCAAGCAAGCACGGCGATGCTCCACAGACCATAATGTGCCTTTCCGCACTTGTTGCAATGAGTTGGTTGCTGGTCCGCCCGCTTTGGCGATCCTGGCTCTACACGAGGTCGGCGCCGATCTCGACCACTGGATCGCCTGCCGCCGGAGATCTGCGACCCGGTTGAGCGGAAACCACTAGAAGTCCCGGACTTCCTCTCTTCGCCGGAATCTGCTGGGCGGTGAAATAATGAGGTGGCGCAATGAATCTGTGGCGAATACTTCGGGTTATAAATCGTGGCCAACTCTACTGCTCGATCATAACTCTCGGGAGGCGAGTGCTCGAACATCCCTGAGCAACCTCCTTCCTCAGCCCCACAAATGAACTTCTTAGTCTTGAGCTCCTCGGTGGCAATGAGCTCCGGTGCGAAATAGCTAAACTCGAGAGAACTTCTTCTCATAGGCAAAGCAATACTATCGATCGATCCTGTTTCAGATTTGAGAAGGCCTCTGCCATCTCCCTTGAGCCTCGTCATTAACATACTTAGCTCTGAACTTCGTTCTAAAGAACTCCCAGGTGGCTGGATGTAAAGACCCGACCCAAAAGGGGCTCTAAATGGGCCTTTACCCCAATGCATGTAGTGAAAATAAAAGACATTATGAAAAATACATTTTGGATCCCAAGTAAAAACGAAACATTCAACAACCAAAACATACATTTCTAAAAACATACTCACGATCGAGAGATTTATTTAAACCATTAAAACAATCCACAAGTACAAATATGCTGGAATCCATAAAACGTAAGAAAACATCCACGGGCTCTGTGCCGTCTACATGCATTCAGGGAAATAACAAAAGTCAAGAGTCATGATAAATAAATAAAATAATCAGAGATGACAGAGGATTCCATGATCACAGCTCCTCCTTGAGTCATCCTGCCTCGCGCCATGGTTACCTGAAAGATAAGTAAGGGTGAGTAACGAATTACTCAGTAAGAATCCCCAACCGGTACAATACGATATACATGATCATCTAGAAGATTGTATGCAAGCTATGAGTACAAACACAGGCAGAGCACATAGCTTAAGTCCACACTTGGACCTCGGATGCCATCTCGTGGTCTTAGTCGGAAATAAATCTACCACACAATACGCCCTATACGAGAAACGAGTCCGGCCTCCACTGTCTCACCGTCGATACACGAAAGGTGCACTAGCTCAAGATCGAGGAGCTCTCGGTGTGTTGTAATGAGCGTAATCGCGCCTTTGCGTGCTCTGCGAACTATGAGGGTGCCGGGTCTAGTGGCAAGCTGCCCATGTCCGATCACCACGCCTAACTAAATCTACGGATCGGTGTCAGCGACATAGGGGTGTGAGACACGGACACGTGAACTATGTCGGCTGAACCACAGGCTTTGAGGCTACACGGCACGACGACACGATTTGTGAGTCTTCTTAGCGGTAGTCTTGGTAAGTTTGTGTGATGGCCCGGTAGTGGCAGGCCTTGCCTGTGCAACCAGCCGAGATTCTGGTGGTAGGCGTAGGCTTGTGGCCCAGCAACCGCAACCGCGGTTACCGCAGCGAGGAGCAGCATGCAGCGTCGGCTGAAAAGCGCCAAGCTGGCGTCACGGCGTCTGCGGGCCGAGGCGCGGAGCCCCTTGGTATGCCCTTGGTATGGGAGCCAAAGCGTAGCCAGCCGCGGACACAGCGTCTCGCTGCTTCTTATGGCCCGAGATGCGGCAGCCCGGGCTGCGCGAAGCCCAGGCGTCGATGGGCGGATCTGAGGCATTTCTTGGTGTCACGGCAGCCCAGGAGGTGGCCAAGCGCGTTAGAGGCGTCTTTGCTCGGGCGACTCGGACTGTTCTCTTTGCGGCGCGTGTGGCAAGGCTCATTTGGAGAGATGCAGGCGTCGTCTTGCTTTCAGTGATGCAGCCGGTGAGTGGGTAGAATCGGCGCTGAGCGGACACTGCAACAACACACACACACACATGGGCACCTCCTCTTACCTTCGGCCCGACAAAACAACCCTATCGAGAAGATGAAGAAGATGAATACCTACCGGAATGATGATCGAACTACGGGCGGCAAGGGGATGAAATTCGGCTAGAAAGATGGGGAAACAACGGGCGGCTAGGAGGATGTGTTGGAGAAGAAGAACAAAACCTAGCTTTTCTTTTCCATTTAACCAAATGCACCAAAACCCCAAAATCCAAGGCTAACTATAAAATGACCTGAAGAGAGCAACAAGAGCTCTCAAACATTAAATACTGTATACATGGAGCAGATCACAGTCGTTATTTAGTCTCCTACATTCGTTCTAGTTAAAGCAACCAACGGAATCGCATCTGGCTCCATCAAGGTGGCTCTCCGAA
Source organism: Sicyos edulis (assembly GCA_036507275.1). NCBI lineage: Eukaryota > Viridiplantae > Streptophyta > Magnoliopsida > Cucurbitales > Cucurbitaceae > Sicyos > Sicyos edulis. Next base: position 17,879,375 of record CM071853.1, on the reverse strand, counting down.
TGGAGACTTCCTTTCACTGTCTTTGTCGACACTTTGCGTTTTCGATTTCAAGACTGCGGAATTCATGCTTCTGAAGGCTTCTAATTAGATTCCGTATGTGCTAAAGAATGACAATGAATTAGCAGGCATCTTTGGCCTAACATCGCATATAACAACGTATAAATAACCATAATTGGTCACAACTAACAACCATTGACCGAACAATTTCGTTAAACTAACACTCTATTATTTTAGAGAGCCAACAGCCTCAAGCCTTGACCTTGATTGTACGTAGCGCCTGAGAGATAAAGATAATAAGCGAGTGGCGATGACTAAAGGCAACTCTTCAGCTAAATTCTACAACAGGCAGAGAAATTGTCTTAGGAAGTGGCATGATATATCTTAGAGCAGCGTTAAAACTATAGTTACTTGCGAATGCGAGGCACTGGAAGCGGCTCAAGCCTATTACAACCATTTTCATTCGTTCACCACCTCACTAATAGCGGCCGTTGTCAGCTGCTAGGAATCTCGGATAGGAAGCGTTCGAGCTCAGCCTAATAACTCCAGCGCTCATGCATTCTTATCACCCTTGATGTTGTCAGCTAAGGCTGCCAGCACTTTTGCTGCTTCTAACTCATCTTCCAAACAGAGCCAACCACAAGCAAGCCGTAAGACCTCCAGCTCTCATCTAACGGACTGACTAGGTCCGCAGTCGTCGATGCATCCGCTTAACACCGGTGGGAACACACTCCAGGTTCTCGCCCGCTGCTAGTTGAGAGAATTCAAAGAATAAAGACAAACACCTTACATCAACTGGCTTACCGTGGGCTGCGCCTCAGAACAAATACCTCTGCTACACAACACAAGGAGGAATCTATTTGTTCTGTTGCCAGCACACGGCGTAGCTGGATCAAACAATAGACGGATATGGCTTCGCAACGCGGAGCGACTTCACGATGTTCAAGCGAAAGAATGTGAGCCTGACTCACACCACTTCACGGTCCATGAAGCAACTATTCCCTTTCTCGGAATACAGGGCTCAGGCGGACGGAACAAATAAGCCAACCAACCGGCACCTTGTCTGCGGGGAGAGTCAAACACCCAAGGCCATCACAACAGGCGACACTTCATTTAGAGGGCAGTTCACGAGCAATAAGCAGGATCAAATTTATATTAAACATCCACAGCAGCAGACAAACATTCCAGCGGCCTCTCAGATAATATCAGAATCCCAGCTGCCGGATAAGCATCTCTGCCTATTTCACTTGTTGGTTTACCATAATCCTGCAGACATAAGAATGGAGCTATCCGGACGTCATAAGGTGATACAGCGATGGCTGTATCGCATCTGCTTCGAACAACAATAGCTATACCATTGCAACATCATTTGTGAAACAACAGGTAGCATTCAACGTAAACATTCATTCAATGGTGAGACAATTCGCTGTAGGCATCTAGATTTTGCACTTGTCCATTGTTTGTCACACCACCTCAAATCACTCGGATACTCCAACATCAGCTGTTAGTCTAAAAGCGGCCCCGGTGATACAAACTTACGTTTAATAACTGAACCATTATTTGTGGCTCTTAGAGGTCCACAAACGTGCGCAGCCCTTGATTTCAACTGTCTGGCATGCGATGTCACGAACATGCTGAGAACACTCTAATAGCACATTCACCCTTAACTTCAATTCTTGGACTGTAACACGAGGGATCCATCTTACCAACGCCGCGGTTACAGCTCGCCCCGGAGCGAAATCCTTCCTGCTATGGCGACGAGAAGGGCCGCAGTTACCACTGCCTCCACCAGCCTTCAAGTGAATACGATCAACAGAAAGATCAGCAGCCAAACTGGCAACACCTTGTTAGGAATAACGATACCACGAGCCTGATGTTACCAATTTCAGCAGCTTTACAACCACCAACGAGTCAACTTCTAAGGCAGTGTGAGATCTCAAAACCTACATGGATGAAACTCGCGCCCGCGCGACAGACACAAAAACACATGTGCAACCTCAACCCCTTTGAGATCCAGGACTAACAAGCGCTTTTCCACAAAGCAACGATAACCGCGCATAAAACAATCGGAACACCAAAAGTTCCATCTCATACGACAATTCAGCCAGGCAACCTTGCTTTACAAGCATAATCATGCCAAACCAAATACTTTGTAAGCTCTACCAGTTGTTAATTCTCAAGGCATCAAAACCTCGCAGGGCATGGCTCATCCACCTAAAGCATCAGCTTTCACAGGCATCAGCTTATCGATAAGCATCAACTCATGGTCCCTCTCTGTTTGGATTTGGACCAGAATCCCGCATCTACTGCTCAATCCTCACGAGTAGGCACTGAGTAGTTGGCTTTACCCCACAAAGGAAATCTTGCTAAACACTCAATGACTCACGCGCCATGTGTTACCAGCCGCAACTCACCTCTATCAACCCAGGCTCTTTGGAAGAGCCGGCTCCCTCCTTAAGGCATCCTTTAAACTAGTCCAGTGACACAACAGACTATTCTGACATGCGAACCCAAGCAAGCGCCGCATGTGAGGGCTAAGGTTATTTTGAACCGGCATGGCAATGAGATATGCCGTAGGCCTAGCTGGCACAATTCACTAGTGCCAAGTGCACACCAATCCAATAATTCTGCTAAGCCAAGTCGCTAGGGAAAGGTCAATACCTAAACGGAAAGCTTCGCATGGGGCAAAGATGACTCTCAGCCAGCTAAACGCTTCTGCCAAACAATGGCCCGTGTGGATTGGTGGAACTGCTGCGCTATAGTCTCCACTCCCTGCTTTGAAGGGTGTGCTCATCGTCTTCGAGGCGCTAGGGTATTTTAGTAATTTAGAGGGCGTTGCGGACCGGGGCCGTTTATATCTTTCGATCAGCTTGCCATTGCTATATAAAATTATTGGATGGATTTATGTAAGTTTTGAGGCTTGGATGTGTTTGGGCATGGGAGATAAGGAAATGTGTTAAAGTGTGTTTGTGGGTTTGAACCCAGTGATGCGAGAAGTCAGGTGGTGGTGTGGCAGGTTGCTTGAGCTATTGAGCTCTTGTTGCTCTTTACTGCATCATCTTAGTTAACCTTGGATTTTGGAGTTTTGGTGCATTTGGTTAAATGAAATAGAATTAGGTTTCATCTCTCAAAACACCTCTTGGCACCAGCCTTCTCCATCTATAGCCTTGATTCTTCATCCTTGCATCCCTGTCTGATCATCATTCGGTGGAAGTATTCATCTTCATCTCTCTCGATAGGTTGTTTCTTGGGTCAAAGTGGAGAGTGCCCATGTGTGTGTGTTGTTGTGCTGCCACTGTCATCAGACGGAATCCGCAAGCCCGGCGAACCGGCGGCTGGCGGCACCGGAATCACCAGCAGTCGGGCGCCCGGCCACGGATTCGCGCGCGGCAAAGACGCTTCTAACGCGCTGGTCCCGCCATTGTCAGACACCGGAAGCGTTGTACTCGCCTGCATCAGGGCCCATCGCGACGCCCGGGGCTTCGCGCAGGCCCGCGCCGCATTCGCCACATGCGAGCAGCAGACGCCGCTGCTCACAAGGCCGCTTGCGCCGCTGTTTCGCGCTACTGGTCATACGCTTGTCAGATGCTAGCCATAAGGCGCTTGTAGATGTTGCCATACATACAGAAACCAAGAAATATGGTTAATGAAGGCAATGCAATATGTGTCTGTGGCTGTACACAAGAACTGGGCCATGTGTCTCAAGCAGCTGTGTTGGGCTACAGCCTACAAGGCAGAACCACAGGTTGCATGGCCACAAGAATTGGCCATAAGTGGTTCTCGCTGTCAGCCAGCCTACGCCCAAACTTTGCCGAGCTAGCTTGCCAGCTACCTCTCTAAGCTCGTGGTCGTCGTGCCGCGTGAGTCTCCCTGAGCCGAGCTTGCTGTCTCTATTGTTGTTTAGATATTTTAGATGCTGATTATTGTTGGTTTGCTAGGTTCCTGCCTTCGCTAGCTCGGGATTGTTCCGCAGCTTAGGTTTTGTGTGTAGAAGTCTTCCTAATTAAGTGTAAGGATTTCTTATCGTTGTGGGACCTCGCGGTATATTTGTGATTTGTTGTTTTGTATGCCCGTGTATGATTACTAGCATGTTTAGCCTAGGTGCTCGCTCTGAATTCTGACCTGGCATGAACTCTTGTATTGTTTCTCGCGTTAGCCCATGCTAGGTTGTTCTATTCTAGCATGTTCGATATCTGTTCTTGCTTCGTAGTATCATGCTAGGTTCTTTGTATCCGATGAGCACGTATTGACCGCATTGATTGAATCGTTATTATTGTTAAGGTTTAGAATTGAGGTAGATAGAATCATCCGGGCCCGATGCATAAAGTATCTTGTATCTATGGCAAGGACGTTCGAGACAGCTTCTCCGTCCTTGACCCCGTGAGGGATTAGCTATCCCAACCGTAGGCCTTTCTGTAATCTTGGGTGAGGGTGGCAGACTGTTAAATGCCCCAACGGTCGGGATGATGACTTGGCATTGCCTCGTCCCCTGAGTCGACACGCCTCCTCAGCGTGTTCTGGCCGTGGGCCCTTGATTGCCACCTGTTAGGCAAGGACTGCTTCCTGGTGTGTAAGTCTACCACGACCGGTTCTCAGCCTCAAAGTGCGGTGGTACAGTGCTGCTATAGTTCACGTGTCCGTGTCTCACACCTCTATGTCGTCGACACCGATCCAGTAGATTTGAATTAGGCGTAGACCGGGACATGAAGCAGCTTGCCACTAGACCCGGCACCCCATAGTTCGCGATGTAGCACGCGGTGCATGCTTACGCTCGTTAAAGGCCGACCGAGAGCTCCTCGGGATCTTGAGCTAGTGCACCTTTCAGACGACAGTGAGAGTCAGCGCCGAGGTCGGGACTTGTTCCCGCATAGCGATAGTGTGTTGTGGTATTTTCCGGACTAAGACCGAGAGATGGCATCCGAGGTCCAAGTGTGGACTTAAGCTATGTGCTCTGTTCTGTGTTTGTACTCATAGCTTGTATACAATCTTCAGATGATCATGTATATCGTGATTGTACCCCGGCTGGGGATTCTTACCGAGTAATTCGTTACTCTCACCTTACTTATCTTTCGTGTAACCTTATGCCGAGGTGATGATCGAAGGAGGAGCTGTGATCATGGAACTCTGCTGTCATCTCTGATTATTTTATTTATTTATCATGACTCTTGACTTTTGTTATTTCCGAATGCATGTAGACGGTATAGAGCCTCAGGATGTTTTCTTACGCTTTTTATGGATTCCAAGATATTTGTACTTCCTCGATTGTTTCAATGGTTTAAATAAATCTCCCATCGTGAGTATGCTTTAGAAATGTATATTTTGGTTGATAAATGTTTCGTTTTTACTTGGGATCCGAAATGTATTTTTCATGATGTCTTTAATTTCACTACATGCATTGGGGTAAAGGCTCATTTAGAGCCCCCTTTTGGGTCTTTTCATGCTTGGTATCGCAGCTCAGAGTCATAGATTCTCAGACTGACCTTTTGTTGTAGGTCGTTTTTTCCATGATCATCGCGTGATCCACAGTCATCAGTGTACGCCTAGGTTTGCTATTTGTTGTTTGAAAAGGGTTAAGAATTTACAATACCCGTCATCTTGTGTATGCCTTGTGTAGTGTTGTGGAGCGGAGACGAAGGCAAAGGTCGTTCTCTTGCTGTTGTTGGTTTGGGCTTAGTGAGCCATCATGCCAACTTTCTCGCAGTGCGAGCAGTTTGTTTAGCAGCTTGTTGAGGTATCCGGGAGAGATAGATTCGGATGCCCTCGGGACATCGTCCCCCGAGGGAGGCGTGAGCTTAGTCTCCCATGTGGCCATTTGTGGCCCAATTGTCGCTTTTCCCCAGTGAGAGGGTGGAGGTGCTTTGTGCGCATCGCTAGTATGTTGATCGCACCCGCAGAAGCGTGACGCTTGGCATGTCCGGACCGAGGAGTTGGACCGATCGTGTTGATGTTGAGGCCGCGGCCCAGGTTGTTATAGGCCCGCATGCCAGATTTGGTCCCGGCAGCTGAGTTGCTCAGAGGAGGAGGGGTAGAGGCTAGCGCCGTCTCATAGTGAGACTCCTTGAGCGCAGTGTGCTCCACCGTGAGAGACTTGATGGCGTGTCTTTAGCTATCAGAGAGCTGAGACCTGCAGTTTGCAGCTTCAGAAAGTAGTGAGGAGTCCTGGCACAGATAGCCCAAATTGACGTAGTTTGTTTCAGATTTTTTCCCCAAGAGTTTTGTAGCTCCGTGAGGTTCCCGGAGGGCATGATCGCAGTTTATTCAGATCAGTTTGTTGGCGTTGATGGAGACGCCTGTGTTGGCAAATGGATGCTCAGCAGAGCTCGATGTTTTAGTAAAGTCCTACCGCTAGTAGTAAAGTAGTTGGCCAGGTTTTGAGTTTAGCATCCGTGTGTGGGATGCCCCTGCGCTCAAAGGCCGAGGTGTGCCGCTCTGTGCTGCTTTGGTTCATCAGATGGTGGTGGAAGTCCCTGTGAGAGGTGGACTAGCAGTTCCACCACGCCCGATTGTTTGGCAAGTTGCCGTTAGTGGCCGAGGCAGATGAAGGGTCATCTTTGCCCCCCATGCGAGCCTCACGCTGTTTAACACCCTGTACTTCCTCGGGATGGATTTGGTAGTAGCAGCACTTGAGGTGCATTGGTTGGTGTGCCACTTGGCACTAAAGTCCGGTTCAAAGCTTGAGTTTGGCTTGGCATAGCAGCATGGTTCTATGCCGCCTCGAGTTCAAAATGCATACCTTTAGCCTCGGATCTGCTTTATGGCGCTTGCACCCGCTTAGGTCGTGCTGCGAGGGCTAGTCTCAGTGGTAGTCAATGGACTACAAGCGAAAGGATGCTCGAGAGGAGCCTGAGCCTCTTCCCGTTGTTTCTGGAGGTTGAGTAAGTCACAGGTTACCGGTTGGTAATGTTGGTGCGGCGTGAGTCTCGCGCAGTGTTAAGGCCAAGAGATTTTCTTTGTGGTTGGTAGTGCGGTCAATCGCCTTCGAGTGCCTAAATCTGAGGAGAGTTGAGCATCGTATATGCGAGTTTGGTCCAAAGAGAGGGATCTCCGAGTTGGATGCTCATGAGATGAGCTCTGGATGCCTATGAGGCGAGATGAGCTGATGCCTTGCAGAGGTTTTGGATGCCTTAGGGTAAGCACCTTTGTAGAGGCTTGGTACAAAGTAAGTTTGGTTTGGAATGATTATGCTTTGCAAAGCAAGGTTGCCTCAGTTTCAGTATCGTGTGGAGATGGAACTTTTGGTGTTCCCTGGATTGTTTGTATCGCTGCCAGAGTTATCGCTGCTTTGTGGAAAAGCGCTTGTTAGTCTTGGATCTCTAAAGGAAGGTTGGGAGTTGTACACAAGTGTTTTTTGTGGTGGTCTGCTCCTGCGGGCGAGAGTTTCAGATCCATGTAGGGTTTTCTTTGGAGATCTCGTGCTCAGTTCCTTGAGAAGTTGGACTGTGTGGTTGTTGTAAGGCTTTGGTCGAGGTGGTAAGGATACCGTGCTCGTGGTATCAAGTTGTTGCTTAGGCAAGATTTGTTAAGTTGGGCCTAAGCTTGGTTGGCGGATCTTCTTGTTGATCGTTGGTTGGAGTTCAGTTGGAAGCTGAACAAGAGCGGTGGTAGCTAAGCCGCGTGGTTTCTGATCGTCATGGCTAAGAGAGTTGTTCGGCTCCTTCCTTGGGTAGGAGTTATGTTGTGGCCGATGTTCTGAGTAGGAGGATGACGCATCCTGTAGCGTTTTGGGTCCTCTAGGTTCCCAAGGAGTTGGAGTTGGCCAGCATGGTTGGGATGCTGGAAATTGGAGTTGTTTGTTCAGGCAGTTGTCTGATAGATCGTATGCCGGCAGTGTGGGTGTCGAGGGTTGCCGAAGAACCCTAGGTTGTGGAGAGCCTCTCCAGAGTTCAGTCAGGCCCAGCTAGTGAGTTTCAGTTGGCTAGCTGGAGGCGTGTAGTTGGTAGCTCCAGGTGGAGTTGCTAGTGCCTTGGTAGACTAGCAAGCTAGTGTTTATTTGGAGTAAAGTCCGGAGTGGTTTCGGTGTGGTGGCAAGTTGATGCTTGGTGTTGACCAAGGTGTGGATTGGAGTTGTTAGAGTTTAGTTTTGCTCGTGGGGGCGAGTGGTTTGTACCATGTTGGTTGTTTTTCCTGTTTCCAGGATGTTGAGTTGCCCCGTTTGGCATTTGGAGGTTCAGTCTGAGATGGACCCTTGTTGTGCCCCGTGAGTCTAGATGTTGTTGCTCTGGTGGAGCAAGACAGTGAGCGTATGTGGAGTTCTCTGTCCGTTGGTTGTCTGCTTGTAAGAGCCGTTTCCTTCGGGGAGTTGTCAGGTTACTCCCTTGGTCTTGGAGTTAATGGTGGAAGCGCTAGCTTGAAGGAAAAGTTTGTTGGCTGCTTGGAAGTAGTCGTCGTCCAGTTAGGCGGATTCTTGGATGGTGTTCTAGAGGCTGCAGTAAAGGTTGTTCTCGCCTCTTGTGAGTGTTTGGCCAAGATTTGGTTCGTTTGTTGTTCGGAGAGCTAGTTCGGTTCTAGCTGGAGGGCGCTGCCCCGAGGTCTTGTTCCTAGTCGCAAGTTTTGGGAGTTGACCCTCCCCGGCCAGCTTGAGCAAGTGCTGTTTGTTTCGCTTGGTGGTCCGATTGGCTGAGTTTTCTCTTGGGTGTTGCTTCCAAGAGAGTTGGTTGCCGCTGCCGTGGGTTGAGCAAGACAAAGGCGCGTGTGGAGTTCGCCGCCCTTCTCCGAGTTTGCTTGTCGGGAAGTCGTTTCCGCGTTTAAGGTGAGTCACCTTAGCTCCTGAGTTGTGTAGTCGATCGTAGTAGCGCAATGGTCAGCTAGCCAGAGGGTTCCCCGCTTTGTGTTGTTAGCAAGCAAGAGTTGTTTGTTCCCGCAAGGGCGGAGGCCACCCAGAAGAGTTGAGTTGTTCCGCAAGTTGTTGGTTCTTTGGGGATTGAAGATTTCTTTCCTCTAGCCTCCGTGGTGGTTGAGTTGTTTCTGGATGCCAAATTTGAGTGTTAGTCATGGCGAGGTAGTCTTGCGTAATTGTGTGGCTGTGATCCGTAAGCTTTGAGGTTGTCGTTACGTTTTCCTTGTGAGGTTTTGGGAGTAGAGCTTCTGGTTGGAAGATGAGTTAGGCTTAGGCTTAAAGGGGAAGTCCTTGAGTAGCCAGCTGGATTTTAAGAGTTGAGTAGTAGTTGGAGGCAGCGCTGCTCGTTATAAGTTTGGGTTGAGTTCTACTGAGCAAGCCCTTCTCGGGCTTTGTTCCTAATTGTTGTGAGTTCCCAGTTGGCGTTAGTAGAGCCGCGTTTGAGTGAGTTGGCACAAAGGTGCCGTGGCATTGGTTGGTAAGCTGTTGAGCTGTTTTCCTCAAGGTGTTGTGTCGCAGATAGCTGCGTGATGGTTTAATCCTTGCTTCCCGAGTTTTCCTTGAGAGGAATGTTGGATGTTCCTTGCCTGGCGATTTTCTCCTTAAGATGGTTGCTTAAGTGTTGTGGACGTGTTCTAGTTGGAGAAGTTTGTCTTTTTGGATCAGTCGCCAGTTGGTGGTTCATTTGTATCTCGTTAAGGATGTAGTCAAGGTTTGAGGTTTGTTGTCTCTTGTGAAGTAAGAGTAGGCCGCTTAGTTTTGGAATCTGGAAGGTCAGCTTGTTTGGCCACTTTGTTGTAGGGTTGAGTTTGTTTGTTGACATACTTGTGCACGTGTGTTTTTATGTATCGATGTTGGGGCAAAGATGTGTTTCGGACCCATTGCTCATTGTGGACTTTGAGCCCTGCGGCACCGATTGAGGGTTTAGGGCTTCGAGGAGAAGCCTATGAGTATTCTGGTCTTGAGTCAAGACGCTATGTAGAAGTGAGATCCGCTGGTAAAAGTTTAGTGAAGGAGTCCGAAGTTCTGAGGAGGTGTGAGCGGGAAGGACGGGATGAGATTGCAAGATCTCTGTGTTGTTTCATCTTAAGGACTTTCGAGGACGAAAGTCATAAAAAGGAGGGAATATTGTAACGACCTGTGTTTTCATCCCGGTCTTCTGTGTATGCCCTAGGGGTATTTTAGTAATTTGGTCGGGCCGTCAGGACTGCTTATGTCTTTTTCCACTAAGCTAAAATTATTGGATGGATTTATGTAAGTTTTGAGGCTTTGTGGATGTGTTTGGGCATGGGGAGTTGCAAAAGGAAAATTGTGTGTTAAAGTGTGTTTGGTGGGTTTCAACCTGTGGTCCTGAGAAGTCGTGGGTGGTGTGGCCGCTGAGCTATTGAGAGCTCTTGTTGCTCTTTCTCGCATCACATCTTAGTTAACCTTGGATTTTGGAGTTTTGGTGCATTTGGTTAAATGAAATAGAATTAGGTTTCCATCTTCTTCTCCAAAACACCTCTTGGCCGCCCAAGCTCTCCATCTCCATAGCCTTGCCGATTCTTCATCCTTGCATCTCCTTGGGTTCGATCATCATCATTCCAGGTAGGTATTCATCTTCTTCATCTTCTCGATAGGTTGTTTTGCTGGCCGAAGGTAAGAGGAGGTGCCCATGTGTGTGTGTGTGTTGCAGTCCGCCTCAGCCAGCGCCGCCACCGCCCGGCCACCGGCTCGACCATCACCGCAAAGACGCCCAGATCTCACTGGGCGAGCCGGTCGCGCGCAAAGAAGCAGTCCGGCCTGCCGAGCAGCACGCCCAGAACGCTGTCCGGGTCAGCACTGCGCTTGCGTGCACACCAGCCACCCAGCCTGCACTCAGTCCATCGACGCCCAGCTTCTCGCAGCAGTTCGCCCGCCGTCGCACTGGTTCACAAGAAGCAGCAGCCAAGATCGCCAGCTCGCGCGCTCGCCCAAGCCGCCGCTGGCGCGCGGCCCTGCCGCGCCCGCGTCGCCTGTCGCACGCCAGACGCGCTGCGCGCTGCAGAAACCCGCTGACGCGCTGGCCGCGCACCGCTTGCCGCGGCCAGCGCGCCAGGCGGCGCTGTCCGTGCCGCCGTGCCATTGCGCCAGCGCCGCGTCCCCGCTTGCCGCAAGCATAGCCAGCGCGCAGCCAGCGCGTGTGCTGTGCCGTGCCAGCAAGCAACCAGCGCGTCCCTGCAGTCGCGAGCGCGCTGCCAACAATACAGCCAATTTTTGCCGAGCCGCCTTGCCAAAGAGCCCCAAGCTCGTGTCGTCGTGCCGCGTGAGTTCCCTTTGCCGAGCTTGCTGTTTCTATTGTTGTTTAGATATTTTAGATGCCGATTATTGTTGGTTTGCTAGGTTCCCGCCTCGCTAGCTCTGGATTGTTCCGCAGCTTAGGTTTTGTGTGTAGAAGTCTTTCCGACCAAGGTAAGGATTTCTACCGGGTTGTGTGGACTCGCAGGTATATTTGTGATTTGTTGTTTTGTATGCCTCGTATGATTACTAGCATGTTTAGCCTAGGTGCTCTGTTTCAATTCCTCGATCGGCATGAACTCTTGTATTGTTTCTCATGTTAGCCCATGCTAGGTTGTTCTATTCTAGCATGTTCGATATCCTGCTCTTGCTTCGTAGTATCATGCTAGGTTCTTTGTATCCGATGAGCACGTATTGACCGCATTGATTGAATCGTTATTATTGTTAAGGTTTAGAATTGAGGTAGATAGAATCATCCGGGCCCGATGCATAAAGTATCTTGTATCTATGGCAAGGACGCTCGAGACAGCTTCTCCGCCCTGACCCCGTGGAGGGATTAGCTATCCCAACCGGTAGGCCCCGCAATCTTGGGTGAGGGTGGCAGATCGTTAAATGCCCCAACGGTCGGGATGATGACTTGGCATTGCCTCCTCCCCTCAGCCGACACGCCCCGCGCCAGTTCGGCCGTAGTCTTGATTGCCACCGTTAGGGCAAGGACCGCTTCCGGTGTAAGCCTACCACGACCGGTTCCTTAGCCTCAAAGCGGTGGTACAGCCGACATAGTTCACGGTTCAGTGTCTCACACCCTATGTCGCTGACACCGATCCGTAGATTTAGTTAGGCGTGGATCGGACATGGGCAGCTTTGTTACTAGACCCGCACTTCATAGTTCCGCAGTAGCACGCGGTGCATGCTTACGCCATTACAGCAGCCGACCGAGAGCTCTCGGGATCTTGAGCTAGTGCACCTTTCGATCGACAAGAGACAAAGCCGAGGCCGGGACTTGTTCCCGTGATAGCGTATAGTGTGTTGTGGTATTTTCCGACTAAGACCCGAGATGGCATCCGAGGTCCAAGTGTGGACTTAAGCTATGTGCTCTGCCTGCTGTGTTTGTACTCATAGCTTGCATACAATCTTCTAGATGATCATGTATATCGTGATTGTACCCCTGTTAGATTCTTATCGAGTAATTCGCTACTCACCCTTACTTATCTTTCTTCTCTGTGTAACCTTGGCGCGAGGCATGATGACTCAAGGAGGAGCCGTGATCATGGAACCCGCTGTCATCTCGATTATTTTATTTATTTATCATGACTCTTGACTTTTGTTATTTCCCCGAATGCATGTAGACGGTATAGAGCCCCGTGATGTTTTCTTACGTTTTATGGATTTCAAAGATATTTGTACTTATGGATTGTTTCAATGGTTTAAATAAATCTCTCGATCGTAGTATGCTTTAGAAATGTATGTTTTGTTGATAAATGTTTCTTTTTACTTGGGATCCGAAATGTATTTTTCATGATGTCTTTAATTTCACTACATGCATTGGGGTAAAGGCCCATTTAGAGCCCCCTTTGGGTCGGGTTTTTACAACCTCTCACAAGGGACTTCCACCACCATCCGATGAACCAAACAAAGACAGAACGGCACACCTCGGCCTCCGAATACAGCAGGCATCCCACACACGGATGCTAAACTCAAACCTCGCCTAACTACTTTACTACTAAAGAGGACTTACTAAAACATCGAGCTCTAAGTGCATCCATTTGCCAACGGGCGTCTCCATCAATGCAACAACAAACTGATCCGAATAAACTCGCTGATCATGCCTCCCGGAACCTCCGGGCTACAAGAGCTATCGGGGAAAAATGCTGAAACAAACTCGTTCAATCTGGGCTATCTGTGCTCGACTCTCACTACGCACTACAAATCGCGCTCGGTCTCCGCCTTCGATAGCTAAAGACCGCCATCAAGTTCTCACTACCGGAGCACACTCGCTTCAAGGAGTTCACTATGAGGCGCCGCTAGCCTCTACCCTCCTCTAGGCAACTCAATCGCCGGGGCCAACCGCATGCGGCCTAACAACCCCGGACGCGCCTCAACATCAACACGATCGGTCCAACTCCTCTACGGACATGCCAAGCGCCCTCGCTTCTCTGGGTGCGATCAACATACTAGCGATCCGCACAAAGCACCTCCACCTCTCACTAGGGGAAAAACAGAATTGGGCCACAAATGGCCAATGGGAGACTAAGCTCGCTCCTCCTGGGACGATGTCCTGTGGCATCCGAATCTATCCGGATACCTCAACAAGTCGCTAAACAAACCGCCAGATCAGCGGGAAAGTTGGCATGATGGCTCACTAAGCCCAAACCAACAACGAGTCGTAACTCGCTCGCCTCCGCTCCCAACACTACACAAGGCATACACTAGATGAAAGGTATTGTAAATTCTTAACCCTTTCTAAAACAGAAAACTTAGGCGCACTCTGATGACCGTGAGTGAGTGCCGTGATCATGGGAAAGACGACCTACAACAAAAGGTCGGGCTTCTACAAAGTCTATGACTCTGAGCTCGATACCAATCAGAAAGACCGACCCAAAAGGGGCTCTAAATGGGCCTTACCCCAATGCATGTAGTGAAAATAAAAGACATTATGAAAATACATTTTGATCCCAAGTAAAAATGTAAACATTCAACAACCAAAACATACATTTCTAAAAACATACTCGATCGTAGAGATTTATTTAAACCATTAAAACAATCCACAAGTACAAATATGCTGGAATCCATAAAACGTAAGAAACATCCCTGGGCTCGTGCCCGCCTACATGCATTCAGGGAAATAACAAAAGTCAAGAGTCATGATAAATAAATAAAATAATCAGAGATGACAAAGCAGGATTCCATGATCACAGCCTCCTCCTTCACCATCCCGCCTCGCGCCATGGTTACCCGAAGATAAGTAAGGGTGAGTAACGAATTACTCAAGAAGAATCCCCAACCGGGGTACAATACGATATACATGATCATCTAGAAGATTGTATGCAAGCTATGAGTACAAACACGTAACAGAGCACATAGCTTAAGTCCACACTTGACCTCTGATGCCATCTCGTGGTCTTAGTCCGGAAATAAATCTACCACACAATACGCCCTATACGAGAAACGAGTCCCGGCCACCGTCATCGCCGATACGTAAAGGTGCACTAGCTCAAGATCCCGAGGAGCTCTCCGGTCGGCGCAGAATGAGCGTAATCGCGCATCGCGGCTACCGCAGCACTATGGGGTGCGGTCTAGTGGCAAGTCGCCCATGTCCACCACCACGCCTAACTAAATCTCGGATCGGTGTCACCGACATAGGGGTGTGAGACCGACACGTGAACTATGTCACCAACCACCGCACCTGAGGCTAAGGAACCGGCCGTGGTAGGCTTACACCGTGAAGCGGTCCCTGCCCTAACAGTGGCAATCAAGGGCTACGCCGAACACGCCGAGGACGTGCCGATCGCCGGGACGAGGCAATGCCAAGTCATCATCCCGACCGCTGGGGCATTTAACACCGCCACCCTCACCCAAGATTGCGTGGCCTACCGGCTGGGATAGCTAATCCTCACGGGTCCAAGGACGGAGAATCGCTCTCTCAACGCCCCTGCCATAGATGCAAGATACTTTATGCATCGGGCCCTGATGATGCTACCTATCCAACTCTAAACCATAGCAATAATAATAAATCAATCAATGCAGTCCAATACGTGCTCAACAGATACAAGGAACCTAGCATGATACTACGAAGCAGAACAGATAATGAACATGCCGTATCGGGACAACCTAGCATGGGCTAACATGAGAAACAATACAAGAGTTCATGCCACCAGAATTGCAACAGAGCACCTAGGGCTAAACATGCTAATAATCATACATGTGCATACAAAACAACAATCACAAATATACCGCAGTGGCCCATACAACTCCGGAAGAAATCCTTACCTTGGCCGGAGGCAACCACACACAAAATCCTACGCCGCGATCGATCCCGAGCTAGCTAACGAGAACCTAACAAACACAATAGAAATCACCAACATAGCCCTAAAATATAATAAAACAAGCAGTGCTCGGCTCGGCACTCACACGCACGACGACACATCGGGCTGAGTGCCGGGCAGTCAGCGGCTGGCTGGCGGCGCTGGGCGCGCTGGGCAAGGCTGAGGCGCGGCTGCGCGCGCGGACACGGGCAGGTGGGCGCGGCTGCGCGCGCGACACAAAGCAGGCTGGCGCTGGCGCGCCGCACGCACACGCACGCACGGTTGCACGGCAGGACGACGCGCGCGGCGAAGCGCTCGGGGAAGGCGCGCTGGCGCTGGCGTGCTGCGGCAGGCGACGCGCGACGCGGCCGGGCGCGCGGGCGAAGCGGCCGGGAGCCAAGGCGCGCGGACACGGCGATTCGCTGCCGCGCGCGAATCGGTGCGACGGCGGCTCGCGCGAATCGGGGCGGCGATGGACGGACCGGGCGGCTGGCTGTGTGCGACGGCGATCGGGCCGACCGACGCGCTCGGGCGTGCCGCCGCAGCTCCGGATCGACACTGCGCGCGACCGCGCCACCGGAGAGATCCGGGCGTGCCGCCAGCGGTCCGCCGCCGGGCGGGGCAGATCTCGCGCCGGGCGCACTCCGCAACAACACACACACACACATGGGCACCTCCTCTACCTTCGGCCAGCAAAACAACCTATCGAGAAGATGAAGAAGATGAATACCTACTGGAATGATGATCGAACTACGGAGCAGCAAGGGGATGAAATTGGCTAGAGAAAGATGGGGAAACAACTTGGACGGCTTAGAGGATGTGTTGGAGAAGAAGAACAAAACCTAGCTTTTCTTTTCCATTTAACCAAATGCACCAAAACCCCAAAATCCAAGGCTAACTATAAATGACACAGAAAGAGCAACAAGAGCTCTCAATAGCTCAACCGCCACACCACCCACCGACTTCTCATCACACACCGGGTTCAAACCCACCAAACACACTTTTAACACACCATTTTCCTTTGCATCTCCCCATGCCCAAACACATCCACAAAGCCTCAAAACTTACATAAATCCATCCAATAATTTTAGCAACCGAAAAAGATATAAAACGGTCCCGACGGCCCGACTAAATTACTAAAATACCCCTAGGGCATACCCGAAGATCGATGAAAACTGGTCGTTACATCGAGAAGACCCACTGGTCTAGCTCTATCTGTGGACTCCCACCACCACTCACCGTGTCGAGAGAACATGGGCCGCACATCTCGGCCTCAGACATCCGGGCATCCCATAACTCTAAAGATGTACTCCATTCTTGCCAACCACCGATCGCCACAAGTGGGTTCTCTCAAGCATCAAATTCTCTTGGCTTCCACTTGGTGAAATCTTTCAACCACTTGCCAAACTCGGCAGCGCCTCTCCGCACTATCAAGTGTGTCCGATCGGTCTCGATGACCTCGCCTCCGGTTGAGCTACCGGAGCTACCGGGCTACTGGAGCCGCTGGGGTGCCTCGCCGCATGAGCCGTGGTCAATTGGGCTATCTCGTGCCTCTAGACTCTCTCTCTCTCGCTAGCCGCTAGCCGCGCTCGAAGTCTCAGCTCGCTTCTCCGCCATTAGGCCCATCATCATGTCTCTCAGCAGCGTAAATATCTCCTCCTAGAGCTGCACCTGAGGCATAGCAGCCTCCGCGCCTTCTCGGGCAAGTTAACCTCTGTGCCACGGGCGGCCTACGAGCTCGATATACTCGGCCGCTGGCTCGCAGAAGATTCTATTTGCGCCTGCAGACGGACTCGCCCACTACGTAATCGCATATCGGGCGATCTACACGGAAACCACAACGGGTTAGTCCACGCCGGACTTTCTCTCACAACAAAGATAACACATGTGTACCGCATATAGTATCATAAACAAAACCCTTAGCTTATTGAACTTAGACAAACTCGGGCGGCCTTGGAGGCCGGAGATCATGGGAACACAACCTACAAACAAAGTTAGTCTACAGAATCTATGACTCGTGCTCGATACCAATCGTAAAGACCCAACCCAAGATGGGACTAAATCTAGATCTTTACTCAAAGATGCAAGTGAAAAACTTAAAAGGACCCTACTGGGTCGGTTTGTAAAACTTTTCAAATGTAAGAGTGGAAAACATTAAAAACAAAGTAAACATTCATTGCGCAGAAACGAACCATTCAAATTAAAAATCGTGGATCGATCAAGACTTTTCTTAAAACATAAAATAGTTCAAATCATAGTTTTCCCTACTTGACCTAAGTCCAACTACATGTCAAATCCAAAAACAAGAAATAAGACACGACAGAGTGTCAAGAAGATCCATGATCTCCCCAAAGCTCTCTCCGCTAGCCACCTCGGTGTTGTCCCCAAGTTACCCGTGGAAGAAACCACGATAAGGGTGAGTATAAACATACTCAAGAAGAACCCCGACCGGGGTACGACACGATGCAATCTATCATCTAGCAACCTAGTACACATGCCACAAATATCAACACGGATCTTAGCTCAACGAGCTCACAAGGCAAATCCGAATCGGAAGTCTCCTACTTTCGGCCTAATGATTGGCTCTCAAACCAATCCCTGACATCTCCAAGGGTCTTTCTCCCTTGGCCAATTGATCACCTCAAAACCGATCCCAAGATGTCCGACACCCTCGAGGGTCTTTCTCCTCGACCAATTGATTAACTCTAAAGTCAATCCCAATGGGTGTCCTCAAGGGCCTCTTACCCTCGCTTATAACCGACTATCGGAGAGTACCCAAGTCCGGCTCTAAACGGGAAGGAATCGTGTACTCACGAGCATTAGCCCGGGAGCTCTCCGAACCGACTACTAACGCGCAGGCAGGCGCAAGACACCGCATGCTCTTCGCAACCGGCGTAAATGCGGGGCCTAAGGGCAAACCACGCGCCGTGCACGCATGCCTAAGACTCGGAAACGGTGTCACCGATCACAAGAGTGCGAGGCCCCCAAGACTCATCTGCGGCACTGTACATCACCGACCAAGCTAAGAACCGCCAAGGTAGGCTTGCACCGCTAAGGTGGTTCCGCCTAGCAGTTACAACTAGGCTTATGCCAATGAGGTAGCTAACCTCACCGGGCCGGGGAAGCAAGGTACGTTATGCTTCGCTCTACGCCCGACCGGTGGGGACAAGGTACGTTATGTCCGCTCTCACCTCTAGATGATGACAAACCCTATCATACTAGCTTAGACTACCAAGCACGTGATTCCCGGCTAACATTCACAAAGACATCTCATCATACATAGCCTAGCATGATACTACGAGCTTAAAGCAGAATCTCAAGCATGCCGGAAGGACAAACCTAGCATGGCACTAACATGTACAAAAAGGCAAAACATGCTAGCAAGAATTCAATCACTAGCTATCCTATCCACTAACATGCTCATAAAGGTAAACAAGCATACAAGGCACAATTAAGAAAGCATAGCAGGTCCACACAACCACGAGAGGGAAGTCCTACACCGGAAACAAGTGGAGAATAGCTATCACAACCAAAAAGACCCTCGAGCTTAATACTAACTCTCGAGCAACCTAGGCATAAATAAAGCATCCTAAGTAAATACATACAAAGAGCTAAAGCTTAGGAAACACAAAGGGATTGGTTCGGGAATTACCACCGAGAAGACACGGCCCTGCAAGAAGGAGGGTGGCTTGGGCGCCGGTGCGGCCGGGCGCTGGCGCTGGGCGCGCGCACACGTGACGCGGCGGACGCATGTGGCGCGCGCGGTGTGCGGCCGCAAGGCGACGCGCGATCGAGCGGCTCGGCTGGGTTGGCGCGCGGCGAGGATCGCGCTGAGCGCGGGGCAGCGGCGGGCGGCGCTGTCTGGCTGCGCTGCGGCACTGCGGCGACCACGAGCGACGCCGGCGGGTGGCTTTGGCGCCACGCGCGACGCGAAGGCGGCGATGGTGTGCGACGGTGGGGCTTCGTCGGCAGCGCGGCAGTGGCCGGGCGGCGCAGGTCGGGCGGCGTGGTCTGCAAGTGCGCAGGGTCAGGCGGGCGGTGTGTGGTGCGATGGACCGTGGTGCGTGCGGCTAGGGTCGGGTGGCTCGGGGTGGCTCGATGATGTGGCTAGGGTCGCTCGGCTAGGGTTTTAGGAGAGAGAGAGAGAGAGAGAGAGAGAGAGAGAGAGAGAATGCGCTATGAGGGGAAAATTAGGGTTTTCTTGATTTTCCTTCTTTTCCTTATTTTTAAATAGGTTAGAGACCTAAATTCCTTCCCAAGGATTTTCTCTTGCGTGTCCCGCTAAAGCAACCTTCTTTTCTTTTTCTTTTAATTAAGACTCTTTTCTTAAAACTCCAAATTCACCATTTAGGCAAGGTTCAAATCCTAAAAGATTCAATTAATTTTCCAATTAATTTTGTTTTTAACCGAAGGAAACGGGCCGTTACAGGTGTTCGCTCCGTGGCGAGAGTTTCAGATCCATGTAGGGTTTGCTTTGGAGATCTCGTGCTCGCTTCCTTTGAGAAGTTGGACTCGTGTGGTTGTTGTAAGGCTTTTTGGTTGAGGTGGTAAGGATACCGTGCTCGTGGTATCAAGTTGTTGCTTAGGCAAGATTTGTTAAGTTGGGCCTAAGCTTGGTTGGCGGATCTTCTTGTTGATCGTTGGTTGGAGTTCGGTTGGAAACCGAACAAGAGCTGGTAGGTAGCTAAGCCGTGGTTTCATGGCGGTCATGGCTAAGAGAGTTGTTCTGATCCTTCCTTGGGTAGAAGTTATGTTGTGGCCGATGCTTTGAGTAGGGGATGAGGCATTCTCAGAGCGTTTCGGTCCTCTAGGTTCCCAAGGAGTTGGAGTTGGCCAAACATGGTTGGGATGCCGGAAATGGAGTTGTTTGTTCAGCGCTTGTCCTGTTAGATCGTATGCCTAGCAGGTGTGTCGAGGGTTGCCGAAGAACCCTAGGTTGTGGAGAGCCTCCAGAGCTCACCAACAGCCCACCTAGTGAGTTTCAGCTTGGCTAGCCGAGGCGTGTAGTTTGTAGCCTCCTGTGGAGTTGCTAGCAGTCTTGGTAGACTAGCAAGCTAGTGTTTGTTTGGAGTAAAGTCCTGAGTGGTTTCGGTGTGGTGGCAAGTTGATGCTTGGTGTTGACCAAGGTGTGGATTGGAGTTGCTAGAGTTTAGTTTTGCTCGTGGGGGGCAGTGGTTTGTGCCATGTTGGTTGTTTTTCCTGCTTTCCTGTGATGTTGAGTTGCCCCGCTTGGCATTTGGAGGTTCACCGAGATGGACCCTTGTTGTGCCCCGTGAGATTAGATGTTGTTGCTCTCGTGGAGCAAGACAGTTGAGCGTATGTGGAGTTCTTTGTCCGTTGGTTGTCCGCTTGTAAGAGCCGCTTCTTCTCGGGAGTTGTCGTTACTCCCTTGGTCTTGGAGTTAATGGTGGAAGCGCTAGCTTGAAGGAAAAGTTTGTTGGTCGCTTGGAAGTAGTCGCTTGTCCAGCTTAAGCGGATTCTGGATGGTGTTCTAGAGGTCGCAGTAAAGGTTGTTCTCGCTCTTGTGAGTGTTTGGCCAAGATTTGGTTCGTTTGTTGTTTCGAGAGCTAGTTCTGTTCTAGCCGAGGGCGTTGCCTCCGAGGTCTTGTTCCTAGTCAAGAAGTTTTGGGAGTTGACCCTCCTCCTCGGCAGCTTGAGCAAGTGCCGCTTTGTTTCGCTTGGTGGTCTGATTGGTTGAGTTTTTCTTGGGTGTTGCTTCCAAGAGAGTTGGTTGTTGTTGCCTTGGGTTTGAGCAAGTCAGCGAGCGTGTGTGGAGTTCGCGCCTCTTCCGAGTTTGCTTGCCGGGAAGTCGCTTTCCGCTTGGCAGAGTCACCTTAGCCCCGAGTTGTGTAGTCGATCGAGTAGCGCAAATGTCAGCCCAATGAGAGGGTCCCCGCTTGTGTTGTTAGCAAGCAAGAGTTGTTTGTTCCAAAGAAGGGCGGAGGCCACCAAGAAGAGTTGAGTTGTTCGCAAGTTGTTGGTTCTTTGGGGATTGAAGATTTCCTTTCCTCTAGCCTCGTGGTGGTTGAGTTGCTTCTGATGCCACCGAGTGATAGCTTGCGCAGGTAGTCTTATGGATTCGTGTGGCTCAGATCCGTAAGCTTTGAGGTTGTCGTTATCCGTTTTCCTTGTGAGGTTTTGGGAGTGGAGCTTCGGTTGGAAGATGAGTTAGGCTTAGGCTTAAAGGGGAAGTCTTTTGAGTAGCCGCTGGATTTTAAGAGTTGAGTAGTAGCTTGAAGCGAGCGCTGCTCGTTATAAGTTTGGGTTGAGTTCTCACGAGCAAGCCCTTCTCGGGCTTTGTTCCTAGTTGTTGTGAGTTCCCGCCATGCGTTAGCAGAGCCGCTTGAGTGAGTTGGCACAGAGGTGCCGTGGCATTGGCTGGTAAGTCGCTGAGCCGCTTTCCTCAAGGTGTTGTGTCGCAGATAGTCTGCGTGATGGTTTAGTCCTTGCTTCCCAAGTTTTCCTTGAGAGGAATGTTGATGTTCCTTGCCCTCGCGATGTTCTCCCTGGGGTTGGTCGGTAGGTGTTCGTTGGAAAGTTGCGTCGGCCGATGAGGAGTTCTAGTTTGTTGGCTTGGCCGAGTGGAGTCCTGTGGCTTGGCCCTGTTTTTTTTTTTAGGTGGCCGAGTGAAGTTTCTCACTGGTGTGAGTGTTGTTAGCCGTCTGGTGTACCAGATGGTGCCCCTTGCCTTTGGTTCGGCGATTTCTCCTTAAGATGGTTGCTTAAGTGTTGTGGTCGTGTTCTAGTTGGAGAAGTTTGTCTTTTTGGATCACCGCCACTGGTGGTTCGCTTGTATCTCGTTAAGGTCGTAGTCAAGGTTTGAGGTTTGTTGGTCTCTTGTGAAGTAAGAGTAGGCCGCTTAGTTTTGGAATCTGGAAGGTTCAGCTTGTTTGGCCGCTTTGTTGTAGGGTTGAGTTTGTTTGTTGACAAACAGGTGCACAGTTGTTGTTATGTATCGATGTTGGGGCAAAGATGTGCCGACCCATTGCTCATTGTGGACTTTGAGCCCTTGCACCGGTGATTGAGGGTTTGGGCTTCGAGGAGAAGCCTATGAGTATTCGGGTCTTGAGTCGAAGACGCTATGTAGAAGTGAGATCCGCTGGTAAAAGTTTAGTGAAGGAGTCCGAAGTTCGAGGAGGCCGCTCGTGAGCGGGAAGGACGGGATGAGAATGCAGATCCTCGTGTTGTTTCAGTTTTTAAGGACTTTCGAGGACGAAAGTCATAAAAAGGAGGGAATATTGTAACGACCTGAAAGTTTTCATCCCGGCCTTCCGTGTATGCCCTAGGGGTATTTTAGTAATTTGGTCGGGCCGTCAGGCCGTTTATGTCTTTTTCCAGTTGCTAAAATTATTGGATGGATTTATGTAGGTTTTGGAAGGATTTGTGGTTTGGTTTGAGCAAGGTTTGGTGCAAAAGTAAAAATAAAGGAAATTGTGCCGCACTGGGTTTGAAACCGGTCTCCGTGGAAGCTTGTGGGGATGTGTACCAATTGAGCCATTAGGTGCTCTTGTTGCTCTCCTCGCATCATTTTATGGTTAGCCTTGCATTTTGGGAATTTTGGAGCATTTGGTTAAATGAAATAGAAATTAGGTTTGTCTCATCTTCTTCTCCAAAGTGTGTGGCCGCCAAGCTTTTCTCTCCATTGCCTTGCCGAGTTCTTCATCCTTGCAGCCTCCCTTGGATCGTTCATCATCATTCCGGTAAGTCTTCATCCTCTTCATCTTCTCGATTGGGTGTTCTTGTTGGGTCAAGGTAAGGAGAAGAGCTTGTGTGTGTGTGTGTTTGTAGCAGTCGCCTAACATGCCCAGATCTCGCCAAAGAAGAAGCCCAGCCGCCCAGATCGCCGCTTAGCAAAGAAGCTCAAAGCTGCCCAGATCGCGCTGGCAAAGAAGAGCACCTGTGCCGCCTGCATCGCCAAATTTCTGTCGCAGAATCTGTCGCGCAGACACCGAGCAGCTCGCAGGCCGCGCTGCGCGTCTCGCGCCTCGCGCCCGCCTCGTCGCGCCCAGGCGGCGCAGATCGCGCCGCTCGCCTCACGCCAGCCGCTTGTCTCGTCTGCTTGCTCGCGCTCAGGCGCCAAGGCCTACCAGCGTCCGCGCGTCACACAGGCAGCTGCCGCCTCCGCGCCGCGCGCGGCCGCCTGGGGCAGCGGTCCTCGCCTCCCTTCACTTCTTCGCGCCTCTGCGGCCGCCTGGGCAGCGGTCCGCCGCCTCGCTTTTCTCTTCGCTCTGGCGCGCCCCGCAGAGCCTCCGTGCCGCCGCCCGTCAGCAGTCGCACCGAGCCGCGTGAGTTGCTCCCTTGAGCCGAGCCTTGTTTATTTTATTATATTTAGGCTTATGGATTATGATTATCGTTGTTTTGTTAGGTTCTCAGAGCTAGCTCTGGTTCGTTCAGCACTTAGGTTTTGTGTGTAGTTGTTCCTACGCCTGTAAGGATTTCTTACCGAGTTGTGTGGACCCTCGCGATGTTCTATGTGATTGTTGTTTGTATGCTTGTTTGTGATTATCAAGATGTATAGTTTAGGTGCTCGCTCAAATTCTCGACTATCATGACTTCGTATGTTGTTCTCTCATGTTAGTCCATGCTAGGTTGTTCCGCTCGCATGCTCATATCTCTGCTGCTTGCTTCGTAGTACCATGCTAGGTTCCTTGTATCCATGGAGCACGTATTGACCGCATTGATTGAATTGTTATTATTGCTATGGTTTAGAGTTCGTAGGTAGCATCATCCGGCCTGATGCATAACGTAACTTTGCATCCCCGATGTGGACGTGCACGAGATGGTACTGCTCCGATCCCGTTAGGGTTTAGCTAACCCTAACGGCTTGTAAAGACCCGACCCAAAAGGGGCTCTAAATGGGCCTTTACCCCAATGCATGTAGTGAAATTAAAAGACATCATGAAAATACATTTTGATCCCAAGTAAAAACAGTAAACATTTATCAACCAAAACATACATTTCTAAAAGCATACCGATCAGAGATTTATTTAAACCATTGAAACAATCCATAAGTACAAATATGCTGGAATCCATAAAACGTAAGAAAACATCCCTGGGCTCTATACCCGCCTACATGCATCTGTGGGAAATAACAAAAGTCAAGAGTCATGATAAATAAATAAAATAATCGAGATGACAAAGAGGTTCCATGATCACAGCCTCCTCCTTCATCATCCCGCCGCGCCAAGGTTACTCGAAGATAAGTAAGGGTGAGTAACGAATTACTCAAGAAGAATCTCAACCAACCGGTACAATACGATATACATGATCATCTAGAAGATTGTATGCAAGCTATGAGTACAAACACGTAACAGAGCACATAGCTTAAGTCCACACTGACCCTGATGCCATCTCGTGGTCTTAGTCCGAAAATACCACAACACACTATACGCGCTATACGGAACAAGTCCCGCCTCACCTGTCTCATCGCCGACACGAAAGGTGCACTAGCTCAAGATCCCGAGGAGCTCTCCTGGGCGCGCCAGAATGAGCGTAAGCATGCACCGCGTGCTACGCGCAGACTATGGGGGTGCCGGTCCAGTGGCAAGCCGCCCATGTCCGGGCCACCACGCCTAACTAAATCTCCGGATCGGTGTCACCGACATAGGGTGTGAGACCGGACACGTGAACTATGTCACCGCACCACCGCACCGAGGCTAAGGAACCGGGCCGTGGTAGGCTTACACCAGAAGCGTCCTTGCCCTAACAGTGGCAATCAAGGGCTACTACCGAACACGCCGAGGACGTGTCGATCGCCGGGACGAGGCAATGCCAAGTCATCATCCCGACCGCTGGGGCATTTAATACCGCCACCCTCACCCAAGATTGCAGGCCTACCGGCTGGGATAGCTAATCCTCACGGGTCCAAGGACTGAGAACTGCTCTCGAACGCCCTTGCCATAGATGCAAGATACTTTATGCATCGGGCCCTGATGATTCTATCTACCTCAATTCTAAACCTTAACAATAATAACGATTCAATCAATGCACCCAATACGTGCTCATCGGATACAAAGAACCTAGCATGATACTACGAAGCAAGAACAGATATCGAACATGCTAGAATAGAACAACCTAGCATGGGCTAACATGAGAAACAATACAAGAGTTCATGCCAACCAGAATTGTAATGAGCACCTAGGCTAAACATGCTAGTAATCATACACGTGCATACAAAACAACAAATCACAAATATACCGCAGGTCCACACAACCCCTGTAAGAAATCCTTACCTTGGCGGAAGACTTCTACACACAAAACCTAAGTCATGAACAATCCCGAGCCAGCGAACGGAACCTAGCAAACCAACAATAATCAAGATCTAAAATATCTAAACAACAATAGAACAAAGCAAGCTCGGCTCGGGAACTCACGCGCACGACGACACGAGCTTGGGGCCGCCGGCAAGCCGCTCAAGGAAGGTCGGGCCGGCCGCTACCGCACGGCAGCAGGACACGCTACCGTTGCGCTACTGGCACGCACGACGACACGCCGCTGCGCGCATGGCCGGGCACGGCAGCGGTGGACACGCTACCGGTTGCACGCTGGCACGGCAGACGGACACGCGCTGGCCGCGCGCGCACGGGCAGCAGGGACACGCGCTGCGCGAAGAGCTCGGGCAAGAAGGCGCTGGCGGCGCCGGCGCGGCGACAGCGACGCGACGCGGCGCGGGCGCGCGGGCGAGCAGCCATGGCGGCGCGCGCGGCGCTGGCGACCGCTGGCGCGCGCGAACCGTGCGACGGCGGCTCGCGCGAATCGGGCGCGGCGATGGATCGGTTCGGGCGGTTGCTGGTGTGCGACGGCGACACATGGCTGACCGACGCTGTTTCGGGCGTGTTGCCGCCGATCCGGACTCGCTGGCTGGCGCGCGCGCGACGGCCACCGGGTGAGATCTCGGGCGTGCCGCCAGCGGTTCGCCGGCCGGTGGGCGATTCGCGCTCGCGCACTGCAACAAACACACACACACACATGGGCACCTCCTCTTACCTTCGCCAAAGAAACAACCTATCGAGAAGATGAAGAAGATGAATACCTACACCGGAATGATGATGATCGAACCCAAGGAGATGCAAGGATGAAGAATCGGCAAGGCTATGGAGATGGAGAGCTTGGGCGGCCAAGAGGTGTTTTGGAGAAGAAGATGGAAACCTAATTCTATTTCATTTAACCAAATGCACCAAAACTCCAAAATCCAAGGTTAACTAAGATGTGATGCAGAAAGAGCAACAAGAGCTCTCAATAGCTCAACCGGCCACACCACCCACGACTTCTCGGACCACCGGGTTCAAACCCACCAAACACACTTTAACACACAATTTTCCTTTGCAACTCCCCATGCCCAAACACATCCACAAAGCCTCAAAACTTACATAAATCCATCCAATAATTTTAGCAACTCGAAAGATATAAACGGTCCCCGACGGCCCGACTAAATTACTAAAATACCCTAGGGCATACCGAAGACCGGGATGAAAACCTGGTCGTTACAATATTCCTCCTTTTTATGACTTTCGCCCTCGAAAGTCCTTAAGATCAAACAACACAGAGATATCGCAATCTCATCCCGCCCTTCCCGCCACGAGCGGCCTCCTCCGAACTCGCACTC
The DNA here is from genome assembly GCA_036507275.1 of Sicyos edulis. NCBI lineage: Eukaryota > Viridiplantae > Streptophyta > Magnoliopsida > Cucurbitales > Cucurbitaceae > Sicyos > Sicyos edulis. The sequence goes on along the minus strand of CM071853.1, from coordinate 17,852,656 downwards.
TTCACTAAACTTTTACCAACGGATCTCACTTCTACGCAACGCCTTCGACTCAAGACCAGAATACTCATAGGCTTCTCCTCAAGCCCTAAACCTCAATCACCGCAAGGGCTCAAAGTCCACAATGAGCAATGGGTCCGCACATGCCGCCCCAACATCGATACATAAAAACACCGTGCACAAATTGTCAACAAACAAACTCAACCCTACAACAAATCAAGCAAACAACCGAACCTTCCAGATTCCAAAACTAAACGGCCTACTCTTACTTCACAAGAGACCAACAAACCTCAAACCTTGACTACATCCTTAACGAGATACAAATGAACCACCAACTGGCGACTGATCCAAAAAGACAAACTTCTCCAACTAGAACACGTCCACAACACTTAAGCAACCATCTTAAGGAGAAAATCGCCAGGCAAGGAACATCCAACATTCCTCTCAAGGAAAACTCGGGAAGCAAGGATTAAACCATCACGCAGCCTATCTCGCGACACAACACCTTGAGGAAAACAGCTCAACAGCTTACCAACCAATGCCACGGCACCTTTGTGCCAACTCACTCAAACGCGGCTCTACTAACGCCAACTGGGAACTCACAACAATTAGGAACAAAGCCCGAGAAGGGCTTGCAGCCAGAACTCAACCTAAACTTATAACGAGCAACGCCGCCTCCAAGCTACTACTCAACTCTTAAAATCCAACCTGCTACCCAAGGACTTCCCTTTAAGCCTAAGCCTAACTCATCTTCCAACCGTAAGCTCTACTCCCAAAACCTCACAAGGAAAACGATAACGACAACCTCAAAGCTTACGGATCCCGAGCCACACGAATTCGCAAGACTACCTCGCCAACCTAACACTGAGGTCTGGCATCCAAGGAGCAACTCAACCACCACAGAGGCTAGAGGGAAAGGAAATCTTCAATCCCCAAAGAACCAACAACTTGCCAGAACAACTCAACTCTTACTGGTTGGCCTCCGCTCATGCGGGAACAAACAACTCTTGCTTGCTAACAACACAAAGCAGAACCCTCTCATTTGGCTGATCGCGCTTACTCGATCGACTACACAACTCAGAGCTAAGCCGACTCTCGCCAAACGGAAACGACTTCCCAAAGAAGCAAACCTGTATGGCAAATGAACTCCACACACGCCGCTGCCTTGCTCAACCCACGGCAAACAAGAACCAACTCTCTTGGAAGCAACACCCAAGAGAAAACTCAACCAATCGGACCACCAAACTGAAACAAACAAAGACTTGCTCAATCACGAGGGAGGGGTCAACTCCCAAAACTTATCGACTAGGAACAAGACCTCGTATAACGCTCCCCGCCTAGAACCGAACTAGCTCTCAAACAACAAACGAACCAAATCTTGGCCAAACACTCACAAGAGGCAGAACAACCTTTATCGCACCTCTAGAACACCATCCAAGAATCCGCTTAATCTGGACGCGACGACTACTTCCAAGCAAACCAACAAACTTTTCCTTCAAGCTAGCGCTCCACCATTAACTCCAAGACCAAGGAGTAACCTCGACAACTCCTCGAAGGAAACGGCTCTTACAAGCGGACAACCAACGGACAGAGAACTCCACATACGCCACCGCCTTGCTCCACCGAGCAACAACATCTAGACTCACGGGGCACAACAAGGGTCCATCTCGATCAACCTCCAAATGCCAAACGGGCAACTCAACATCCCGAAACAGGAAAACAACCAACATGGTACAAACCACTCGCCCCCCACGAGCAAAACTAAACTCTAACAACTCCAATCCACACCTTGGTCAACACCAAGCATCAACTTGCCACCACACCAAAACCACTCCGGACTTTACTCCAAATAAACACTAGCTTGCTAGTCTACCAAGATCGCTAGCAACTCCACCGAGGCTACCAACTACACGCCTCCGGCTAGCCAACTGAAACTCACTAGCCGGGCTCGATCGAACTCTGGAGAGGCTCTCCACAACCTAGGGTTCTTCGGCAACCTCGACACCCACACCGCCAAGATACGATCTATCGCACAACCGCTCGAACAAACAACTCCATTTCCAAAGATCCCAACCATGTCGGCCAACTCCAACTCCTTGGGAACCTAGAGGACCCAAAACGCTACAGATGCGCCATCCTCCTACTCGTAACATCGGCCACAACATAACTCCTACCCAAGGAAGGAGCCGAACAACTCTCTTAGCCATGACGATCGTAAACCACGCGCTTAGCTAACATCGCTCTTGTTCACTTCCAAATCAACTCCAACCAACGATCAACAAGAAGATCCGCCAACCAAGCTTAGGCCCAACTTAACAAATCTTGCCTAAGCAACAACTTGATACCACGAGCACGGTATTCTTACCACCTCACCAAAGCCTTACAACAACCACTGAGTCCAACTTCTCAAGGAACTGAGCACGAGATCTCCAAAGAAAACCCTACATGGATCTCAAACTCTCTCGCCACGTAACGAACCACACAAAACACACTTGTGTGCACAACTCCCAACCTTCCTTTAGAGATCCAAGACTAACAAGCGCTTTTCCACAAAGCAACGATAACTCCCGGCAAATGATACAAACAATCCAGTGGAACACCAAAAGTTCCATCTCCGCACGATACTCAAAATCGAGGCAACCTTGCTTTACCAAAGCATAATCATGCCAAACCAAACTTACTTTGTACCAAGCCTCTACCAAGGGTGCTTACCCCTAAGGCATCCAAAACCTCTCGCAAGGCATCACTCATCTCGCCTCATAGGCATCCAAATTTCATCTCATGAGCATCCAACTCGAGGATCCCTCTCACTGGACCAAACTCGCATATACGATGCTCAACTCTCCTCAGATTTAGGCACTCGAAGGTAGTTGACCGCACTACCAACCACAAAGAAAATCTCTTGGCCTTAACACTAGCGCGAGACTCACGCGCACCAACATTTACCAATCCCAGTAACCTGCCGACTTACTCAACCTCCGTAAACATCGGAAGAGGCTCCGCTCCTCTCGAGCATCCTTTCGCTTGTAGTCCATTGACTACCACCGAACTAGCCCTCCGCACGACCTAAACGGGTGCAATCGCCATAAACAGATCCGAGGCTAAAGGAGTACGTCAACTCCGACGGCATAGAACCATCCGCTATGCCAAGCCAAACTCAAGCTCGACTGGACTTAGTGCCAAAGTGGCACACCAACCAATGCACCTCAAGTGCTACTACTACCAAATCCACATCTCGAGGAAGCTGGGTCGTTAAACAACAGCAGAGCTCGCATGGGGGCAAAGATGACCCTTCATCCGCCTCCACCACTAACACGGCAACTTGCCAAACAATCGGGCGATCGGGTGGAGACTCGCTAGTCCACCTCTCACAAGGGACTTCCACCACCATCCGATGAACCAAACAAAGACAGAACGGCACACCTCGGCCTTTGAACAGCAGGGGCATCCCACACACGGATGCTAAACTCAAACTCGCCAACTACTTTACTACTAGCAAAGCGGGGACTTACTAAAACATCGAGCTCTACAGCATCCATTTGCCAACCTCGGGCGTCTCCATCAACGCCAACAAACCGATCCAATAAACTCGCCGATCATGCCCTCCCGGAACCTCCGGGCTACAAGAGCTACTGGGGAAAAATGCTGAAACAAACTCACGCCACTGGGCTATCTGTGCCCGGGACTCCTCACTACGCACTACAAATCGCGGCCTGGTCTCCGCGCTCGATAGCTAAAGACCGCCATCAAGTCTCTCACTACTGGAGCACACTCTACTCAAGGAGTCTCACTATGAGGCGCCGCTAGCCTCTACCCCTCCTCTAGGCAACTCAATCGCCGGGGCCAACCGCATGCGGGCCTAACAACCCGGACGCGCCTCAACATCAACACGATCGGTCCAACTCCTCGGTCGGACATGCCAAGCGCCCCGCTTCTGCGGGTGCGATCAACATACTAGCGACCGCACAAAGCACCTCCACCCTCTCACTAGGGGAAAAGCAAAGAATTGGGCCACAAATGGCCAATGGGAGACTAAGCTCGCCTCCCCGGGACGATGTCCCGGGGGCATCCGAATCTATCCGATACCTCAACAAGCCGCTAAACAAATGCGCCAGATCATGGAAAGTTGGCATGATGGCTCACTAAGCCCAAACCAACAACGAAGTCGTAACTCGCTCGTCTCTCGCTCCACAACACTACACAAGGCATACACAAGATGACAGTATTGTAAATTTAACCCTTTTTCAACAACAAATAGCAAACCTAGGCGCATCTGATGATCGCTCTGAGGCCGATGATCATGGAAAAACGACCTACAACAAAAAGGTCAGTCTACGTAATCTATGACTCGAGCTCGATACCAATCAGAAAAACCCGACCCAAAAGGGGCTCTAAATGGGCCTTTACCCCAATGCATGTAGTGAAATTAAAAGACATCATGAAAAATACATTTTGATCCCAAGTAAAAAAGAAACATTTATCAACCAAAACATACATTTCTAAAAGCATACTCACGATCGAGATTTATTTAAACCATTGAAACAATCCATAAGTACAAATATGCCGGAATCCATAAAACGTAAGAAAACATCCGGGGCTCTATACCCGTCTACATGCATTCAGGGAAATAACAAAAGTCAAGAGTCATGATAAATAAATAAAATAATCGTGAGATGACAAAGAGTTCCATGATCACAGCTCCTCCTTCACTCATCCCGCCTCGCGCCAAGGTTACCCCAAAGATAAGTAAGGGTGAGTAACGAATTACTCAAGAAGAATCCCCAACCGGGTACAATACGATATACATGATCATCTAGAAGATTGTATGCAAGCTATGAGTACAAACACGTAACGAGCACATAGCTTAAGTCCACACTTGGACCTCTGATGCCATCTCGTGGTCTTAGTCAGGAAAATACCACAACACACTATACGCGCTTATACGGAACAAGTCCGGCCTCACTGCTTCACCGCCGATACGTAAAGGTGCACTCAGCTCAAGATCCCGAGGAGCTCTCCGGCGGTGGCGCCAGAATGAGCGTAAGCATGCACCGCGTACATCGCAGAACTATGGGGTGCCGGGTCTAGTGGCAAGTCGCCCATGTCCAGCCACCACGCCTAACTAAATCTCCGGATCGGTGTCACCGACATAGGGGTGTGAGACTCGACACGTGAACTATGTCACTGTACCACCGCACCGAGGCTAAGGAACCGGCCGTGGTAGGCTTACACCGTGAAGCGGTCCTTGCCCTAACAGTGGCAATCAAGGGCTACGGCCGAACACGCCGAGGACGTGTCGATCGCCGGGACGAGGCAATGCCAAGTCATCATCCCGACCGCTGGGGCATTTAACACCGCCACCCTCACCCAAGATTGCAGGCCTACCGGTTGGGATAGCTAATCCTCACGGGGTCCAAGGACGGAGAATCGTCTCGAACGTCCTTGCCATAGATGCAAGATACTTTATGCATCGGGCCCGGATGATTCTATCTACCTCAATTCTAAACCTTAACAATAATAACGATTCAATCAATGCAATCCAATACGTGCTCATCGATACAAAGAACCTAGCATGATACTACGAAGCAAGAACAGATATCGAACATGCTAGAATAGAACAACCTAGCATGGGCTAACATGAGAAACAATACAAGAGTTCATGCCACAGAATTGAACAGAGCACCTAGGCTAAACATGCTAGTAATCATACATGTGCATACAAAACAACAAATCACAAATATACCGCAGGTCCACACAACCCCAGAAGAAATCCTTACCTTGGTCGGAAGACTTCTACACACAAAACCTAAGTCATGGAACAATCCCGAGCCAGCGAACGGGAACCTAGCAAACCAACAATAATCAGCATCTAAAATATCTAAACAACAATAGAACAGCAAGCTCGGCTCGGGAACTCACGCACGCACACGACACGAGCTTGGGGTCAGCGCAGGCTGGCGCGCAAGGTCCGGGCTGCCGCGCGCTACCGCACGGCAGGACACGCGCCGTTGCGCGCTGGCACGCAGACGGACACGCTGGGCTGGCGCGCGCCGCACGGCAGCAGTGGACACGCGCTGGTGCGCGCGCTGCGCACGGCAGCAGTGGACACGACGCGCGCGGCGCGAAGCGTCGGGGCGGCGCGCGGCGCCGCGCGGCGCGTGCGACAGCGCGACGCGGACGCTGGGCCGGGCGCGCGCGGCGAAAGGGGCTTGGGGCGCGCGCGCGGGCGCTGGCGATTCGCTGGCTGCGCGCGAATCGTGCGCGACGGCGCTCGCGCGAATCGGGCGGCGATGGATCGGGTCGGCGGCGGCTGGTGTGCGACGGCGATGTGGCCGACTGACGCGCTTCGGGCGTGTTGCCGGGCAGATCCGGATCGGCTTCGCTGGCGCGCGACCGGCCATTGGTGAGATCTCGGGCGTGCCGCCAGCGGTTCGCCGGTGGTGGGCGATTCGCGCTCGGGCGCACTCGCAACAACACACACACACACATGGGCACCTCCTCTTACCTTCGACCAAAGAAACAACCTATCGAGAAGATGAAGAAGATGAATACCTACCGGAATGATGATGATCGAACCCAAGGAGATGCAAGGATGAAGAATCGGCAAGGCTATGGAGATGGAGAGCTTGGGCGGCCAAGAGGTGTTTTGGAGAAGAAGATGGAAACCTAATTCTATTTCATTTAACCAAATGCACCAAAACTCCAAAATCCAAGGTTAACTAAGATGTGATGCAGTAAAGAGCAACAAGAGCTCTCAATAGCTCAACCGCCACACCACCCACCGACTTTCTACACCACCCGGGTTGAAACCCACCAAACACACTTTAACACACAATTTTCCTTTGCAACTCCCCATGCCCAAACACATCCACAAAGCCTCAAAAACTTACATAAATCCATCCAATAATTTTAGCAATCGAAAAAGATATAAACGGTCCCGACGCCCGACCAAATTACTAAAATACCCCTAGGGCATACCGGAAGACGGGATGAAAAACTGGTCGTTACACTACCGCCCCGCAATCTTGGGTGAGGGTGGCGATCGTTAAATGCCCCAACGGTCGGGATGATGACTTGGCATTGCCTCATCCCGGCAATGACACACGCCCTCGGCGTGTTCGCCGTAGCCCTTGATTGCCACCGATAGGGCAAGGACGGCTTCCTCGTGTAAGCCTACCACGACCGATTCCTTAGCCTCAAAGCGGTGGTTCAGCCGACATAGTTCACGTGTCCGTGTCTCACACCCTATGTCGCGACACCGATCCGTAGATTTAGTTAGGCTTGGTGGATCGGACATGGGCAACTTGCCACTAGACCCGGCACTCCCCATATAGTCTGCAAAGAGCACGCGCGATGCGCTACGCTCATTACGGCCAGCCGACCGAGAGCTCCGGGATCTTGAGCTAGTGCACCTTTCGTATCGACGATGAGAAGCCGAGGCCGACTCGTTTCTCGATGATAGGCGTATTGTGTGGTGGATTTATTTCCGGACTAAGACCCCGAGTTGGCATCCGAGGTCCAAGTGTGGACTTAAGCTATGTGCTCTATTCGTGTTTATACTCATAGCTTGCATACATTCTTCTAGATGATCATGTATATCGATTGTACCGGCTTGGGGATTCTTACTTGAGTAATTCGTTACTCACCCTTATTCTCGTGGTTTCCACTGTGTAACCAAGGCGCGAGAGACATGATGGTGAAGGAGGAGCCGTGATCATGGAATCCTGCCGTCATCTCTCGACCATTTTATTATATCTTGACTCTTGACTTTTGTTATTTCCCGAATGCATGTAGACGGGCACGAGCCCTAGGATGTTTTCTTACGTTTTATGGATTCCAAGATATTTGTACTTGTGGAATGTTTAAATGGTTTAAATAAATCTCCGATCGAGTATGCTTTTAGAAATGTATGTTTTGATTGTTGAATGTTTCTGTTTTTACTTGGGATCCGAAACTTATTTTTCATAATGTCTTTTATTTTGAATACATGCATTGGGGTAAAGGCCCATTTAGAGCCCCTTTTTGGGTCGGGTCTTTACAGTCCAACTCCTCGGTTGGAAATACCAAACGTCCCTGCTTCTCTAAGTGCAATCAACCTACTAGCGATCCACACAAAGCATAAAAGCTAGCCCACACTGGGCTCTCACCGCCAAACAAGGGTAACACATGTATACTAGATGCGTGATTGTAAAATAAAACCCTTAGCTTAATGAACTTAGACAAACTCGATGTACCATGGAGTGTCGATGATCATGGGGGCAACAACCTGCAAAGTAGGTTAGTCTACATAATCTATGACTCTGGGCTCTGATACCAACTGTAAGAACTCGACCCAAAATAAGGTCCTAAACCTAGGTTCTCACTCAGCATGCAAGTTAAATACTTCATCAAGCGGTTTAGTGCTCATATTTAAAACCTTTCAAAACATTTAAAAGCGGGGACATTTAAAACATAAACAACAACATTCATTTAAGCAAACCAACAAAGTAAAACGAGCCTGGCCAGTGTTTATGAAATCATACAATACAATTTAAATAATCGTTAAAAACATCCCCTAGGACTCTGCCCTACTACATGCTTGAACAAATTATGCAAACAATAATAGACAGAGTGCCGGCTCCCCATGATCAATCGGCTCCCTCGCGCTAGCCGTCCCTGTCGCCCCAAGTTACCCGTGGAAAACCACAGAAATAAGGGTGAGTATAAACATACTCAAGAAGAATCCCCAACCGGGTACAATACGATACATCAATCATCCGCACCCTAGTTTACATGCAAATAGTTACCAACATGGATCATAGCTCAACGAGCTTACAAGGCGAGAGACTGGAATTCTCGGAAGTCTCCTACTTACGGCCTAATGATTGGTTCTCATAACCAATCCCGGGACATCTCCGAGGGTCTTTCTCCTCGGCCAATTGATCGGCTCAAAAACCGATCCCAAAGATGTCCGACACCCTCGAGGGTCTTTTTCTCCTCGACCATATGATCACTCAAAAGCCAATCCCAATGGGTGTCCTCAAGGGCCTCTTACCCTCGCTTATAACTGGACTATCGGAAGAGTACCCAAGTCCGCTCTAAACAGAAGGAACCGGTGTACTCACGAACATTAGCCCAGGGAGCTCTCCGAATCGGCGACTAACGCTGCAGGCGCGCACACCGCATCTTGCCGCAACCGGCGTAAATGTGGGGCCTAAGTAAAAACTACGCGGGTGCACGCATGCCTAAAGACTCGAAACGGTGTCACCGAACACGAGTGCGAGGCCCTCAAGACTCATCTGCGCGCACTGTACCACCGACTGGTTAAGAATCGGCCAAGGCGTGCTTGGACCGCTGGCGGTGGTTCCGCTCTAGCAAGGCTACAACTAGGCTTATGCCGATGTGGTAGCTAAATCCACATCGGCCACCGGGGAAGAAATGTACGTTATGCTTCGCTCTACTCCCGACCGGTGGGGACAAAGTACGTTATGTCCGCTCTCAGCCTCTAGATGATGACAAACCCTACTATACTAGCTAAAAGTACAAAGTAACTGATTCCTGGCTAAACATACACATAATCATCGATCATACATAACCTAGCATGACACTACGAACTTAAAGCAGGAATCTCAAGCATGCTGGAAGAACAATCCTAGCATGGCACTAACATGTACAAACAGCAAACATGCTAGCAAGAGTGCAATCACAAGTCATCTCTATCCACTAATCATGTTCATACAAGTAAACATGCATATAAGGCACAATCAAGAAAGCATCGCAGGTCCACACAACCACGGTAAGGAATCCTTACCGAAACGAGCGTAAATAACTTTCACAATCAAATAATGACCCTCGAGCTTTAAAGCTAAAAACCGAGCAACCTAAGCATTTTAGTAAAAACAACCTAATTAAATAAACAGCAGCCAACAGCCTAGTGCCCAAAGGAGATAAGGCTCGGGAATTACCGACCGAGAAGACACAATGTCACACCCCAACTCGCATGGCAAGGCAGGCTGTCCTTCAGCAAGGACAAGGTGGCGCGGCTGGCATCTGGCGCTCGTGGTAGCCGCGCAAGCGAGGAAGGGACGTCGGGCGTATATGGGCCGCCGCAGCGCGAGGGAACACGCTGGTCGGTCGCGCGCAGCGAGACGTCGGTTCGCGCGAGGACAAAGGCGCGGCGACGCTGGCTCGGCGGCAGCTGAAGCGGTGCTGGCGGCGCGTGGTCTCGGGTGCAGCGTGAGCGGAACGGCGTGGCGCGTCTGGGCAGCCTGGTGAGGAACGGCGCTGCGCGTCTGGGCGCACCTGGGCTGAGCGGCACGAGGCGGTGCTGGGCGACGCATGTGGACGGCAACAAGCGGCGCGGTGCAGGGCGACCTGGTGGGGTGTCTGGACTGCAGACGATCGGCGGCGGGGCGAGGCAAGGGGCTGAGCGGCCTGGTACGGTCTAGTGCGGCGCAGTGGCTGGCTGAGCGGCCTGGTGCGATCTGGTGCGGCGCAGTGGCTGGCTGAGCGGGCAGGAGTGGTGCGGTGTGGCTGGGGTGGCTTGGCTGAGTGGTGCGGCTGGGTTAGGGTGGCTCGGTTTTAGGAGAGAGAGAGAGAGAGACTACCAAGGCAACAAAGAGGGTTTTCCTTAATTTCCTTCTTTTTCCTATTTTAAAAGGGTTAGGAGACCTAAAATTCCCTTCCCAAGGCTTTCTCTTGCGGGTCCCAGCTAAAGAAATTCTTTTCTTTTTAACTAAATCTCTTTTTCTAAAAACTCCAATTCCACCATTAGGGCAAGGGTTCAAATCTCACTGGGACCAATTAAATTCCAATTAATTTTGCTATCAACCGGAATGACTTCGAACTTCTAATCAACTAACTCAAACTCCTTGGGTCTTGCAACCAACATTAATCAAGTCTCAACGAAGGCCGAAAATGACTCAAGCCCGAAAATCCTCAACCTCCGACCGGGAGCAAAAGACCAAAATACCCTTAAAGGTTAAAAAGCTCTAACGGCCCAACCGATTGCCCCAATACTGAACTGAGAGTACCTGGGAAACTGGAATGGAAAACTGGGTCGTTACATTTATAGCTGTAAGCCTTCGAATAAGCAAGCTCCAGGAGGGGCGTATGGTTTAACCCAACTGTTTGCTCCAAGTCGCTGTATGGTTGCATGTGCTTGTGCTAAATGAGATGTTTTCGTATTGTACCCCGATTGGGGATTCTTACTGATTAACTTGTTGCTCACCCTTATTTTCTGTGGTTTTCCACACTGTAACTTGGGACAGAGGTCGGATGGCTAGGAGGAGGTCGCTGGATGATCATGGATAGCTGACTCTGAGATTGCACATTCTTTTACTGTTTTTATGAATTAGCATGTAGTGCGACTTGAGTCCCTAGGAAAACACTCAAAAAACTATTTTATGTTCTCAAACTGTTCCCTTTGATTCGTTTTAAGAAAGTACTGATCCGTCATTTACTTGTTGATTTTATTTACTGGGATTTATGGTTTTGCTTAAAACGTGTTGATTGCAAAGATTTAAATTTAGTACCCGGATTGATGTTTTCCATTCTTAATCATGCATGCTAAGTAAGGATCTAGGTTAGGGACCTTTTCTCGGGTCGGGTCCTTACACTCGGGCATAGATAGCCCAGCTGACAGAGTTTATTTAGGAGACACCCCTGAGTAGCTCCAGTAGCCCCGGAGGTTCCCGAGAGGGCAGGATCAGCATGTTTATGCTTATGAGTTAGTTGGCGTTGATGAAGCCACCGAGTTTGGCAAGCAGAAGCGAGGTGGTTGGCCAGGATTGAGTTTATCATCCGACTGTTGGGATGACCTTTTGTTTAGATGCTGAGGCGTGCCGTTCTTGTGCTGTTTGATGCAACAGTTTGGTGGTGGAAGTCCCTTGAAAGAGGCAGACCAGCAAAGTCTCCACCAACCACCTGGTCGATTGGCAAGTTGCCGAGTTAGTAGATTTTTAGGAAGATGTAGAAGAGACATCTTGACCTCTTGCATGCCCGCTACTGTTTTGCAGCTAGCTCGGTTAGCACCGCGTAGTCAAGGGCAGTGTGAAGTTTTCTTGTCGAGACTTAACCCGTCCGTGGCTTCTAGTTGTCTAGTAGAGAGAAGCACCTTTTGTTAGCAAGTTCCAAATGTGGAACTAGGTGCTGCCGCCCGAGGGTTGGTCTGAGTATATGTTGAGCATCTTGTGGGATGCAAGATTAGGCCATGGCATGTCTGTTAGACGAGATGTTAGAGACTAGACTGCTCGAGTGTTGGGCTTCTTGTTTTGAGTACCATTGTCCCCGTCACTTGGAGTGTGACCTTCCCTACCTTTTGTGGGGACGTAAAGCTCGTTTATAGTTGTTTGAGCTAAAAAGGTCTAGTGCTTGTTGGCATGAAGGTTTGAGAGGAGGCCTAGGTTCAGGCTAGTTCGCACCATAGGTGTAGGTGGTTCCATGACCCACCTGGAGTTTAGCATCCCCACTATTCTTGTACCCGTTTCCTGAGGTTGCACCTGTTTGGGTTGCATAGGAGATCTAGCTCGGTGGTAGTTAGAGAACTACAAGTTTGAGGTCATTCGAGGGAAAGTAGGAGCTTTTTAGAGTCACCGAGAGTTGGGTACGAAGGATGTTGTAGGTTGTTAAGGGCTAGGGCGTCCGAGTTCTCACGCCTGTGTTGTGGGCTTGTGAACCAATTTGATGGTAGTGTGATTCGACTACCCTTGAGTTAACCTAGTATGAGTAGAGTTGGCATCGATGATGCATGGTTGATCCAGCGTTAGAGCCATGAGTTGGATGGTTGAGCGGAGCACGTTCAGTGGACACATTGGTAGGGGGAATGTCAGTTTTGTGCGGTTATGCTTTTTTAGAGTGAGTTGGCCAATGTGGAATTTTGCGGTGAGTTGTCCCCGAGTGGGTTTGAACTCTTATTGCTCCCTTGCTAGTTGTGGCTCTATTGGGAGGCAAAAGCTGCCTTGTGTGAGAGTCCTTGTTGGAATTGGGTCTTAAGGAATCAAGTTGGAGCTGTACACGCCGGTGTACTTTTGTGTAGCTCGTTCCGTGGTGTATGTTTTGGGAGCCACGAGAAGTTTGTGTTGAGAAACCAGTGCTCAGTCCTTGAGGTGTCAAGGCTCTAGTTCTTGTCAAGTGCCCTGACTTTGGTTGTAAGGATACTGTGCTTGTAGCCGAGTTGTTGGTTAAGCAAGTTTCGCTAATTGTACCTTGACCAGGTTGGAGGAACTTCTTGTTGATCGATGGTTAGAGTTCAGTTGGAACTGAACAAGAGCGGTGGTAGCGAAGCCGAGCAGTTTCGGACCGTCATGGCTAAGAGTGTTGTTCGGATCCTTACCCTGGGTAGAAGCTATGATGTGGCTGATGCTTTGAGTAGGAGGATGACACATTCTGTAGCATTTCTGGTCTTCTTGGTTTACAAGGAGTTGGAGTTGGCCGCCGTAGTTGAGATGCTAAAGGAAGATGTGCTCGTGTAGCCAGATGTCTGTTAGACTGTTTCACAATAGTGTGTGTCGGAGGGTGATCGGAGGAACCCTAGGTTGTGGAGAGCCTCACCAGAGCTGAGTCAGACCCAAGCAGTGTTCCTCGGTTGAGTTGTTGGATGCTTGTAGTCGGTTGACAAGCTAGAATTGTTCTTAGTAACCTCCGCGTTGGTTTTTGGAATTCTTAGAAAGGTGGTGCTTGGTGTTGACCAAGGTGTGGTTCCCATGTTGTTCCAAGAGCTAGCTTGGTTCGAGTAAACGGGCGTTGCCCTAAGGTTTTGTTCCTAGTCAGGAAGTTTCGAGAGTTGACCCCTCCCTCAGAGGTTGGGTAAGTACTGCTAGTTCTAAGTTGGTGGTTCAATCGATTGTGGGATCCCTCGGTTGTTTCTTCCTAGAGAATTGGTTGTTGTTGCCTTTGATGAGAAAGATAGCTGACGTGTGTGAAGTTCGCTGTCCTTCGGAACTTCGCTTGCTGGGGAATCGTTCCCGTTTAGGAGGAGTCAGCTTAGCTTTTGAGTTGTGTAGTTGATTAGAGTGGTGCAGCGGTTAGCCCTGCCAGAGGGTCCCTACGTTGTGTTGTTAGCAAGCGGAAAGTGGTTTGACTCCGCGAGGGCGGAGGCCATCCAGTTCAAGATCTTGAGCTGTTGCTGGAAGGTTGTTGGTTCTTTGGGGTTTGAAGAACCCCTAGTTTCTATGGTGGTTCAGTTGCACCGTGGATGCCAGCTTCGAGTATTAACTTTTGAGGTAGTCTTGCTGATTCGTGTTGCTCATAATCTGCAAGCTTTGTGGTTGTCGTTATCCGTATCCCTCGCGATGTTCCGGCTGTGGAGTTTCTAGTTGGAAGATGAGAAAGGTCTAAGCTAAAAGGAGGAAGTTCTTTGAGTAGCCAGTTGGACTTAAGAGTTGAGTGGTAGCTTGGAGGTGAGCTTCGCTCGTTGTAAGCTTGGGTTGAATTTCTGCAGAGCAAGCCTTCTCAGGTTTTGTTCCTAGTTGATGTGCATTTGCAGTTGGCGTTATAACGAAGCCACAATTGAGTGGGTTGGCACAGAGGTGCCGTGGCATTGGTTGGTAAAACCTTTGAGCTGTTATCCTCAAGGTGTTGTGTTGCAAGTAGTTGTGTGATGTTTTATTCCTTCATACTCGAGATTTCCGTGAGAGGAATGTTGGTTGTTTTCTTGTCTGGCGATGTTCACTTAGGCTAGTTGCTGGTAGGATTGCATTGGAAAGTTTGTGGTCGGCCGATGAGGGGCTCCAGTTTGTTGGTTTGGCCGAGTGGAGCTTGTACCTGGACCTTGTCGTTTAGAGGTGGTCGCAGCTGACGTTTCAGTTGGTGTGAGTGGTGTTAGCCGTATGGTGAACCAGGAATGTGCCCCTTGTCTTTGGTGCGACGATTTCTCTTTAAGATGGTTGCTTAAGTGTTTTGAATGCGTGCTAGTTGGAGAAGTTTGCCTTTAGGATCAGTAGCCAGTTGGTGGTTCGATTTGATTTCGTTAAGGCTTGTAGGCAAACAGTGGGGTTCGCTGGTCTCTTGTGAAGTAAGAGTAGGCCGATTAGTTTCTCGAACCCGGGAGGTTCAGTTGTTTGGTCAGCATGGTGTAGGGTTGAGGCTATTTGTTAACAGCTGTGAGCTTTCAGAGAAGTTACGCCAGTGCATGGCATAAAGTTTTAGAGCTTGTGACCAGTCCACGAGTTTGCCTAGAGTAGCGCCGTAAAGAGGTGTTCTAAGTTGGGTCAGCAAGGATAAGTGAGCCCTAGGGTCGTAAGACCGTTTGAGAGTTGGTGCGAGTCAGAAGATGTGGCTTACCGACTAGCACTATTGCATCTCTTTCTTCGGAGTTCAGTGTATGTCCAGTTGTAAGGACCCGACCCAAGAATCGGTCTCAAACCTAGATCCTTACTTAACATGCATGATTAAAAATGTAGAACATCATTCAGAGTACCAAATTTAAATCTTTGCAATCAACGCATTTTAAACAAAAACCGTAAATCCAATAAATAAAATCCACAAGTAACTGACTGATCAGTACTTTCTTAAAACAAATCGAAGGGAACGGTTCGAGAAACATAAAATAGTTTTTGAGTGCTTTCCTAGGGACTCAAGTCCCACTACATGCTAATTCATAAAAACAATAAAAGAACGTGCAACTCAGAGTCAGCCATCCATGATCATCCAGCCTCTGTCCCAAGTTACCTGGTGGAAAACCACAGAAAAATAATGGTGAGCAACAAGTTACTCAGTAAGAATCCCCAACCGGGGTACAATACGAAAACATCTCATTTAGCACAAGAACATGCAACCATATAATGACTTAGAGCAAACAGCTGGGTTAAACCATATGCCCCTTCTGGAGCTTGCCTATTCGAAGGCTTACAGCTATAAACTACCCTAGGTTCTACACCTGGATGCCCTTCGGGCCTTACTCAACCTAGGACTCAGTGCTTGTAAGAACCCAACCCAAAACATGGTCCTAAACCTGGGATCTTACTCAGCATGCAAGTTAAATATGATAACAAGCGGTTTAGAGCTTACATTTAAAAACCTTTCAAAACATATGAGAAGGGGGAGCCCTTAAAACATAACCAACAATTTAAGTTTAAACAATCCAACAAATTAAAACATCTGCCGTTGTTTAATAAAATGTACAATACAATTTAAGCAACGTTTTAAACAATGTTCCCCTAGGACTCTGCCCATCTACATCTTTGAATAAACAATGCAATAAATAAAGACAGAGTGGCGGTTCCCCATGATCAATCGCTCCTCCGCTAGCCCTCCCGGTGTTGTCCCAAGTTACACGAAAGATAAATAAGGGTGAGTATAAACATACTCAAGAAGAATCCCCAACCGGGTACAATACGATACATCGGACATCTAGCACCTCAATATGCAAGCAACGACTACCAACACAGATCATAGCTCAACGAGCTCATAACACAAGATCGGGAAACATCTAAGTCTCTTACTTAGGAATCATCGGAAGTCTCCTACTTAGGCCTAATGATTGGTTCTCATAACCAATCCGGGACATCTCCGAGGGTCTTTCTCCTCGGCCAATTGATCGGCTCAAAACCGATCCCAAGATGTCCGACACCTCGAGGGTCTTTCTCCTCGACCAATTGATTAGCTCAAAAGCCGATCCCAATGGGTGTCCTCAAGGGCCTCTTACCCTCGCTAACAATGTCGGACTATCGGAGAGTACCCATGCACCGCTCTAAGCTGGAAGGAACGGTGTACTCACGAACATTAGCCCGGGAGCTCTCCAACCGGCGATTAACGCGTGCAGCGCACACCACATGCTCTCTCGCAACCGCGTAAATGCGGGGCCTAAGGGCAAACTACGCGGGCCGTGCACGCATGCCTAAGACTCGGAACGGTGTCACCGAACACGGTGAGGCGAGGCCCTCGGCACTCATCTCGTGCAAACTGTACCACCGACACGAAGCTAAGAACCGCCAAGGCAGCTTGCACCGCTGGCGTGGTTCCGCCTAGCTAAGCTACAAACTAGGCTTATGCCGATGTGGTAGCTACATCCACATCGGCCGCCGGGGAAGCAATGTACGTTATGCTTCGCTCTACTCCCGACCGGTGGGGACAAAGCACGTTATGTCCGCTCTCGGCCTCTCCGGATGATGACAAACCCTACTACTCTATCCAAGAATACCGAGTAAATCAATGATTCCGGCTAGCAAGCAAAGACCGACATCAATCACGTTTACCTAGCATGATACTACAACTTAAACAGAATCACAAGCATGCTGGAAGAACAAACCTAGCATGGCACTAACATGTAAAATCAACAAACATGCTAGCAAGAGATCAAACAAAGCCGCTTATAACTATCATGCTCATAACAATCGGCAAACATACAAGGCACAATCGAGACATATCGCAGGTCCACACAACCACGGTAAGAAATCCTTACCGGGACAAGCAGTAAAATAATCACAAATCAACCAAGCAATCCTCGAGCCTCTAATCGAACCCAAACAACCTAAACATAAAATAAAGCAGCCCAAATCAAATACATAAAACAGCCCAAATAAATCCCTAAACAAAGAAACCAACAAATCGGGGCCCAACGAAGAAAAGACTCGGGAAATACCATCCGAGAAGCCACAAGGCTCGGGCCAACCAAAGACACAACAGTGTGTCGGGCGCAGAAGAGTACTGGCCAAGGCGCTGGCACAGCGCTGGGCACCGGGCGCAGGGCGAGCCTGGCGCAGCACACGCGCGGCACTGGGGCGAGGCAAGGGCGCGACTGAGCGCGGGCTCGAGCTCTACCGGGCGATTTACACACGGCGCGCGGCTGGCGTAAGACGGCGCGACGGGCGCGCGCGAGGCGACACGATGGGCTCTGGCGCTCGGGAAGGCACGGCGACCTACAAGGCGAGCGACTTCGGTCGCGGTGGCTCGGGCGACTCGACACGGACACGGGCGACACGGAGACGGCCGGGCGATGCCGATCCGGGCTCAGCGCGACCAAGGCGAGGGCGACGCGATCCGACGCGCGGCGCGACCAAGGCGACACACGAAGATGGCCTTGGCGATGCAGATCTGGGCTCGGCGCGACTAGGGGCGGCGGCGACGCGATCGGGCGCCAGGTGGCTCGCAGACGGCGCGGCATGGGTGACTGGGCGGCTCGTGCGAGGGCGCGGCGCTCTACGGGTGGACATGGTGCGACTAGGGTTGGGCATGGTGCGGCTAGGGGCCGCCTCGGGCCGGAGGAGAGAGAAAGGGAGAGAAAAAGGAATTTTGGGGATTTTGGAAAATAAAAGGAAAAATAAAAGGAAAAAGGGAATTAAAAGGAAAATGGGATTTTATCCTCCTTTCCATCCTTAACCAATTTAAATAAGCCTTAAAGTCCTTAAATCCCACTTCCCGCTTCCTCCTTCGAGACCCATTTGAAGCAACCTTTTCCAAACAATAACTCTCACTTAAAACAAACTCCCAAAATCATCTCTAAGGGCCCAGGCTCGAATCCCAAAGGAAACACCCAAACAAAGATCACTTTGCCCAAAACCCAAATCACAACCGAACTCCCAAACGAATAGCCCAAACATCTCGGGACTCGCAGCCACCAACATACAAGCCTCAACAAAGGCGGGGAGCCGCTCGAAACCCCGAAAATCCACAAATCCGCCAGGGAGCAAAAGACCAAAATACCCCTAAGGGTCAAACGACTCTAACGGCCCAACCGAACCATCAACCAGGCAGGAAGCACCTCGAGAACTGAATAGAAAAGCGGGCTGTTATAATACTCCCTCCTTTTAAGACTTTCGTCCTCGAAAGTCCTAAAACGAAAAAACTCTAGGAAAACTCCAATGTTTCCTAGCCAAATGTAACTTCTCGGCCAAAACAACACTAACCCTTCTCTCAAAAACCAAACCCTCTTGGGTTCTCAAAGGCTCAAAGCCACAATGCTCTCGATCATTACAAACTATCTCAACCAAGAGACGAGGAACACAAAACTTGCATCAACGCACATCAACGACGGGGCAAAGCTAACCACCGCCTCCAATCCGCTCAAGGATCTCAAAAGCCCTACAAACTTGGCGCTCGGCCAAAACCCCGCTAAACCAACACGGAACACCTCTCAACGGTGTTACTCTCAAGAAATCGCGCGGACTCGGCACAAGCTCCAAAACTCAACGCCACCTTTGACCGGGCGTGACTTCTCTGAATGCCCTGGCGATAACAAATCGCGCCTCAACACAACGCCAAGCCTGGCCAAACAATCGAACCTCTCGAGTTCCGAAACCAAACGGCCTACTCTTTCTTCACAAGAGACCAAATGAACCACAAGGCTTGTCTAAAGCCTTAACGAAAAACAATCGAACCACCAATCGGCGATTGATCCAAAAGGCAAACTTTTTCCCACTAGCACAAGTGAAACTTCACTCACGGCCAACCCTAAATGGCAAAAAACCAGGCCACAGCTCCACTCGGCCAAGCCAACAACTAGAGCCTCACAACGGCCGAACACAAACTTTTCCATGCAAACCTACTAGCAATGGCCAAAAAGAACATTGTCGAGCAAGGAAACACCCAACATTCCTCTCATGGAAAATCTCGGCGAAGAAGGACCAAACCCTCACAGTGGCTACCAAACCAACTCACAGCGGTTTGAGGAAAAGCGGCCCAAGGCTAACCAACCAATGCCACGGCACCTCTCTGTGCCAACACACTCAATCGAGGCTCGGCTATTCGCCAAGCTGAAAGCTCAACAACTAGAAACAAAGCCCGAGAAGGCCTTGCTCACAGAGAAACTCAACTCAAGCTCAACTCTTAAACTGGCCGCCACCGCTCATGGGACAAACAACTTTTCGCTTGCTAACAACACACAATGCGGGACCCTCTCGTTGGGCTAACCACTGCGCTACTCGATCAACTACACAACTCAGAGCTACGCTGACTCCTCAACGGAACGATTTCCCGGCAAGCAAAACTCTAAAGGGCGGCGAACATCACGCACGCCACGACTTGCTCAAACCCAAGGGCAACATCAACCAACTCTCTTGGAAGCAACACCCAAGGAAACTCAAGCGATTGGACCACCAATCCGTAACTAGCCGAACTTACTCAACCACCGAGGGAGGAATCAACTCCCAAAACAAACGGACTAGGAGCGAATCCTCGTGGCAACGCCCCGCTCGAACCGAGCAAGCTCTTGAAACATCAAGAGAACCAAAATCTTGGTCAACACCAAGCACCAACTAACCTCCAAAACCAAACAAGCACTAGCTTGCTAGATCGCCAAATCGCAAGCAACTCACCCAAGGAACACTTGCTCGGGTCTGGCGAGCTACGGAGAGCTCTCGCGCAACTAGAGATCCTCTCGATCACCCTCCGACACACACGCCGACAACCATCGATCTAACAAACAGGCTACGCGGGCACAACCCTCTCCAAAGATCTCAACTAAGTGGTGGCCAACTCCAACTTGGAAACCAAGGGGACCAGAACGCTACAGAGGCGTCATCCTCCTACTCAAAGCAACAACCTCAACATACCTTCTTCTCAAGGTAAGGATCCGAACGACTTTCTTAGCCCAAACGATCGAATCGCGACGCTTGCCACCACTCTTGCTCTTGTTCAGTCCCAATCAAGTCTAACGTGGCAAGGACCAACTAGCAAAACTTGCTTACCCAATGGCCGACGAGCGAGCACGGCATCCTAATAGCCAAAGCTAGGGCACTTGCCAAGAACTAAAGCCTTGACACCTCAAAGATCGAAAGACTGGGTCCTCAACACGAACCTCGTGGTTTTCCAAACATAAACCACTTTAACGAGCTACGCAAAAGTGCACCTGGGGTATGCGGCTCCAACTTGATCTCTTAAGATCCAAAGCCAACAAGGGCTCTCACATTGTGGCAACTTTTGCCTCCAAAGCGAGCCACAACAAACAAGGGAGCAACGAGAGTTCAAACCCACTCGGGGCCAACTCACCACGAAAAGCCACATTGGCCAACTTACTCTTACAAGCGCAAAACCACACCAAGCTAACATTCCTCAAACAATGTGCTCACTAAACGCGCTCGATCAGCCATCCAACTCATGGCTCTATCATGGATCAACCACGCGGCCCACGATGCCAACACTAACCATACTAGGGCAACTCAAAGGGTAGCCGAATCATGCTACCATCAAGTGGCTCACAGCTCACATCACACGGCGCGAGAACTCGAACGCGCGCTAGCTCTTAATGACCTATAGCATCCTTTACACCCAACTCTCAGAGATCCCGAACAGCTCCTACTTTCCCTCGAAAACCTCAAACTTGTAGTCCTCTCGACTACCACCGAAGCTAGATCTCTTAAGCAACCCAAACAGGTGCAACCTCGGAAAAGGGTACAAGACAAACGGGGATGCTATACTGGGCGACCATGGAACCACGCACAAAAGTGCCAACCGGCCTCAAACTAGGCCTCCTCTCAAAGCTTGGTGCCAACAGCACTACATCCATTACAACACGAATCAGCCTCAAACGAGCTTTATGCCCCTCTCGAGAATAGGAAAGTCACTCTCAAGTGACGGGGCAATGGCACTCAAAGACACAGAGTCCAAACACTGAAAGCGACCTAATCTCGGCATCTCGACCACAGACTTGCCACGGCCTACTCCCCGCATCCCACTCGATGCTCAACAAAAGCTCGGGGCCAACTCCTCGGGTGGCAACAACTAGTTCCACACTCGGAACATCCAAATAAAAGAGGGTTCCACTCTACTAGCCCGCCGAAATCCACAAATGGATAAAAACCGGCAAGCAAACTCCACACTACACCTCAAGCTACGAGGGTACAAAGAGAACTGGCCGCAAAAAACGGCGAGAAGCTTGCAAGAGGGGGCAGATGTCTCTACATCCGCCTCAAGCCACTAACACGGCAACTTGCCAATCAATCGGGCGCCGTGGTGGAGACTCGCTAGTCCACCTCTCTCAAGGGACTACCACCACCAAGCTGCGGAATCAACAAAGACGGAGCAGCTCACCTCGGCCTCGAGCAAGCAGGCATCCCAAACACACGGATGCTAAACTCAAACTCGCCAACCGCTTTACTACTAGCAGAGGGACTTTCTAATACATCAAGCTCTACTGTGCATCCACTTGCCAAACCAAGGCGCTCCATCAACGCCAACAAACTCAATCGCATAAACACCTTTGGTCAAGCCCTCCCGGAACCTCCGGCTACGAGCTCTACTGGGGAAAAATCTTTGAAACAAACTCTGTCATTTGGGCTATCCATGCCCGGGACTCCTCGCTCACGCGCTACAAATCGCGCCTGGTCTTTGCTCTCGATAGCTAAAGACACGCCATCAAATCTCACATGGTGGAGCACACTCTGCTCAAGGAGTCATACTACGAGGCGTGCTAGCCTCTACCCCTCCTCTAGGCAACTCAATCGCGGGGCCAACTCGCCAAAGGGCTAAACAACCTGGGACGCGGCCTCAACATCAACAAGATCGGCCCAACTCCTGGTCGACATGCCAAGCGCCCCGCTCCTCCGAGTGCAATCAACATCGGGCGATCTCGCACAAGGCACCTCCACCCTCTCACTAGGGGAGAAACCAACAAGCGGGCCACAAATGGCCTATGGGAGTCTAATCTCTCGCCTTTCCTCGAGTGCGCGATCGACACACTGCCGGCGATCCGCGCAAAGCAACAAAGCGGCCCACACGGGGCTCTCACCGCTCATCAAACTACTCGCAGATGCTTGAAAAGTTGGCATGATGGCTCTCTAAGCCCAAACCAACAACGAGTCGAACTCGCTCGTCTCCGCTCCACAACTCTACACATGCATAAAAGCTAGAAGAAAAGTATTGTAAATTCTTACCCTTAACTTAATTGAACTCGGACAAACCAAGCGGCCGTGGAGTGTTGATGATCATGGGAACAACAACCTACAAAGCAAAGTTAGTCTACAGAATCTATGACTCGTGCTCGATACCAAGCTGTAAGAACCCGACCCAAAACATGGTCCTAAACAGGATCTTACTCAACATGCAAGTTAAATATGATAACAAGCGGTTTAGAGCTTACATTTAAAAACCTTTCAAAACATATGAGAAGGGGGAGCCCTTAAAACATAACCAACAATTTAAGTTTAAACAACCCAACAAATTAAAACATCCCGGCAAGTGTTTAATAAAATGTACAATACAATTTAAGCAACGTTTTAAACAATGTTTCCCTAGGACTCTTGTCCATCTACATCTTTGAATAAACAATGCAATAAATAAAGACAGAGTGGCGGTTCCCCATGATCAATCGACTCCCTCCGCTAGCCCTCACGGTGTTGTCCCAAGTTACGAAAGATAAATAAGGGTGAGTATAAACATACTCAGAAGAATCCCCAAGCAGGGGTACAATACGATACATCGGACATCTAGCACCTCAATATGCAAGCAAAACAGCCTACCAACATGGATCATAGCTCAACGAGCTCATAACACAAGATTCGGAAACATCGGAAGTCTCTTACTTAGGAATCATCGTAAGTCTCCTACTTAGGCCTAATGATTGGTTCTCATAACCAATCCGGGACATCTCCGAGGGTCTTTCTCCCTCGGCCAATTGATCGACTCAAAACCGATCCCAAGATGTCCGACACACCGAGGGTCTTTCTCCTCGACCAATTGATTAGCTCAAAAGCCGATCCCAATGGGTGTCCTCAAGGGCCTCTTACCCTCGCTAACAACTGACTATCGGAGAGTACCCGCACCGCTCTAAATCGAAGGAAGGCGGTGTACTCACGAACATTAGCGGGGAGCTCTCCAACCGGCGACTAACGCGTGTCGCGCGACACCGCATGCTCTTCGCTGCAACCGGCGAAATGCGGGGCCTAAGGGGCAAACTACGCGGGCGTACGCATGCCTAAGACTCGGAAACGGTGTCACCGAACACGATGAGTGCGAGGCCCTCGGCACTCATCATGCGGCGCACTGTACTCACCGACTGGCTAAGAACCGCCAAGGCGAGGCTTGCACCGCTGGCGTGGTTCCGCTCTAGCGAGCTACAAACTAGGCTTATGCCGATGTGGTAGCTACATCCACATCGGGCCGCGGGGAAGCAATGTACGTTATGCTTCGCTCTGCTCCCGACCGTGGTGGGGACAAAGTACGTTATGTCCGCTCTCACCTATGGATGATGACAAACTCCTACTACTACTCTATCCAAGAATACCGAGTAAATCAATGATTCACGGCTAGCAAGCAAAGACCGACATCAATCACGTTTACCTAGCATGATACTACAACTTAAACATGAATCACAAGCATCTTTGGAAGAACAAACCTAGCATGGCACTAACATGTAAAATCAACAAACATGCTAGCAAGAGATCAAACAAAGTCGCCTATCACTATCATGCTCATAACAATCAAAGAAACATACAAGGCACAATCGAGACATATCGCAGGTCCACACAACCACTGGTAAGAAATCCTTACAGGACAAGCGTAAAATAATCACAAATCAACCAAGCAATCCTCGAGCCTCTAATCGAACCCAAACAACCTAAACATAAAATAAAGCAAACCCAAATCAAATACATAAAATGACCCAAATAAATCCCTAAACAATGACCAACAAATCGGGGCCCAACGAAGAAAAGACTCGGGAAATACCATCCGAGAAGCCACAAGGCTCAAGCCAACCAAGCACACAACAGGTGGTGGCGCAGTAAGAGCTTGGTGGCGGCTGGCACAGCGCTGGCACCGGGCGCGCAGGCGTATAGCGGCGCGCACGCGGCGCACTGGCGAGGCAACAGGCGGCGCACGGCGCGCGCTCGAGCTTAGCGCTGGCGGACGACACACGGCGCGGCTTAGCGTAAGATCGCAAGACGGGCGCGAGGCGCGAGGCGATGGGCGCGATGGGCTCGGGCGCGGGAAGGCACACACGGCGACCTATAGGGGCGAAGCGACTTCGGTCGCGGCGGGGCTCGGCGCGACTCGACACGGACACGGGCGACACGGAGGCGGCGCTGGCGATGCCGATCTGGGCTCGGCGCGACCAAGGCGAGGGCGACGCGATCCGACGCCAGCGCGACCAAGGCGACACGAAGATGGCCCGGGCGATGCAGATCTGGGCTCTGCGCGACTAGGGGCGAGGGCGACGCGATCGGGCGCAGGGTGGCTCGGCAGACGGCGCGGCATGGGTGACTGGCGGCCTGGTGCGAGGCGGCTCGGTTGGACATGGTGCGACTAGGGTTGGGCATGGTGCGCTAGGGGTCGCTGGGCGGGAGAGAGAGAAAGGGAGAGAAAAAGGAATTTTGGGATTTTGGAAAATAAAAGGGAAAAATAAAAGGAAAAGGGAATTAAAAGGAAAAATGGGATTTTATCCTCCTTTCCATCCTTAACCAATTTAAATAAGCCTTAAAGTCCTTAAATCCCACTTCCGCTTCCTCCTTCGAGACCCAGTGAAGCAACCTTTTCCAAACAATAACTCTCACTTAAAACAAACTCCCAAAATCATCTCTAAGGGCCAGGCTCGAATCCCAAAGGAAACACCCAAACAAAGATCACTTTGCCCAAAACCCAAATCACAACCGAACTCCCAAACGAATAGCCCAAACATCTCGGGACTCGCACCACCAACATACAAGCCTCAACAAAGCGGGGAGCTGCCTCGAAACCACGAAAATCCACAAATCCCGCCTGGGAGCAAAAAGACCAAAATACCCTAAGGGTCAAAGCAGCTCTAACGGCCCAACCCAACCATCAAGCAAGGAAGCACCTCGAGAACTCTGGAATAGAAAATCTGGGTCGTTCTGGTCGCGCCCATCGGGACTTACACACCTAGGATGCCCATTGGGGTCTTACACCTCCAACTCTGTAAAAAACCCGACCCAAAAGGGGCTCTAAATGGGCCTTTACCCCAATGCATGTAGTGAAATTAAAAGACATCATGAAAAATACATTTTGGATCCCAAGTAAAAAATGAAACATTTATCAACCAAAACATACATTTCTAAAAGCATACTCGATCGAGAGATTTATTTAAACCATTGAAACAATCCATAAGTACAAATATCTTTGGAATCCATAAAACGTAAGAAAACATCACGGGGCTCTATACCCGTCTACATGCATTCAGGGGAAATAACAAAAGTCAAGAGTCATGATAAATAAATAAAATAATCAGAGATGACAGCAGGTTCCATGATCACAGCTCCTCCTTCAGTCATCCCGCCTCGCGCCAAGGTTACGAAAGATAAGTAAGGGTGAGTAACGAATTACTCAGAAGAATCCCCAGCAAGGAGTACAATACGATATACATGATCATCTAGAAGATTGTATGCAAGCTATGAGTACAAACACGCAGCGAGCACATAGCTTAAGTCCACACTTGGACCTCGGATGCCATCTCGTGGTCTTAGTCCGGAAAATACCACAACACACTATACGCGCTATACGGGAACAAGTCCCGGCCTCCGCTCTCATCGCCGATACGAAAGGTGCACTAGCTCAAGATCCCGAGGAGCTCTCGGTCGGGCGCTGTAATGAGCGTAAGCATGCACCGCGTGCTCGCGCGAGACTATGGGGGTGCCGGGTCTAGTGGCAAGTTTGCCCATGTCCGATCACCACGCCTAACTAAATCTCCGGATCGGTGTCAGCGACGACATAGGTGTGAGACGGACACGTGAACTATGTCACTGTACCACCTTTTTGAGGCTAAGGAACCGGCCGTGGTAGGCTTACACCGAAGCGGTCCTTGCCCTAACAGTGGCAATCAAGGGCTACGGCCGAACACGCCGAGGACGTGTCGATTGCCGGGGACGAGGCAATGCCAAGTCATCATCCCGACCGTTGGGGCATTTAACACCGCCACCCTCACCCAAGATTGCGGGCCTCACAGGTTGGGATAGCTAATCCCTCACGGGGTCCAAGGGCGAGAAGCTGTCTCGAACGTCCTTGCCATAGATGCAAGATACTTTATGCATCGGGCCGGATGATTCTATCTACCTCAATTCTAAACCTTAACAATAATAACGATTCAATCAATGCGGTCCAATACGTGCTCATCGGATACAAAGAACCTAGCATGATACTACGAAGCAAGAATGATATCGAACATGCTAGAATAGAACAACCTAGCATGGGCTAACATGAGAAACAATACAAGAGTTCATGCCGATCGAGAATTGCAACGAGCACCTAGGCTAAACATGCTAGTAATCATACGGTGCATACAAAACAACAAATCACAAATATACCGCGAGGTCCACACAACCCCGGTAAGAAATCCTTACCTTGGTCGGAAGACTTCTACACACAAAACCTAAGCTGCGGAACAATCCCGAGCTAGCTTAACGGGAACCTAGCAAACCAACAATAATCGGCATCTAAAATATCTAAACAACAATGACCGCATGGCAACCTTGTTGTGTGTTGGCCGCAGCTGGACCTGTGGCCCGCGGCCGCTGCTGTATTGTGCACGACTAGCGGCGAACCTTCTGTGGCGAAGCAGTATGCTGAAGCGTCTGGCTGATGTGGTGACGTCTGACAGCCCGAGCCTTGACCTTGGTTAAGTATGTACCAGCGCAGCTTAAGAGCCCAATGCGAAGTATTAGCGATCTTCTTCTGTATATGGCCCAGTCGGCAGCGAACTGCCGAAGCTAGGCGTCACGATGGTGATCGAATGCGGGTTCTTTGGTGTCACGGCAGCGGCAGAAATTTGGCCAGCCCGCGATGCGGGCGTCTTTGCTCGAGGCGGTCCGGTTGCTCTTCTTGTGCCGGCTGTTGGTGAGATCTCCGGGCGTCTTTGCTCGAGTGATGCACTGGCCGGTGGTGAAGCGATCTGGCGCTGGCGGCGGACACGCAACACACACACACACACATGGGCACCTCCTCTTACCCCGGCCCGACCGCAAAACAACCTATCGAGAAGATGAAGAAGATGAATACCTACGGAATGATGATGATCAGACAGGAGATGCAAAGGATGAAGAATCGAAGCAAGGCTATGGAGATGGAGAGCTTGGGCGGCCAAGAGTGTTTTGGAGAAGAAGATGGAAACCTAATTCTATTTCATTTAACCAAATGCACCCAAAACTCCAAAATCCAAGGTTAACTAAGATGTGATCACGAGAAAGAGCAACAAAGAGCTCTCAATAGCTCAGCCAGCCACACCACCCCACGACTTCTCCGGACCAGGGTTGAAACCCACCAAACACACTTTAACACACAATTTTTCCTTTTGCAACTCCCCATGCCCAAACACATCCACAAAGCCTCAAGAAAAACTTATAAATCCATCCAATAATTTTATGGCTGGAAAAAGACATAAGCAGTCTGACGGCCCGACCAAATTACTAAAAATACCCTAAGGAGGCATACCGGAAGGCAGGGATGAAAACTGGAGTGAATTACAATATTCCCTCCTTTTTATGACTTTAGTCCTCGAAAGTCAACCAAAACTGAAACAACTACGGGGATCACCAATCTCATCGAAATCCTTCCAGCTCCACGGCGGTCCTCCTCGAACTCCGGACTCCTTCACTAAGCTTTTACCGCGGATCTCACTTCATAGCGTCTTGACTCGAGACGAGAATACTCATAGGCCTCCTCGAAGCCCTAAACCCTCAATCGTTGCTGAGGGCTCAAAGTCCACAATGAGCGATGAGTCAGGCACATCTTGCCCCAACATCGATACATAAAAACAACGTACACTACGGTATCAACAAACAAACTCAACCCTACATACAAAGTGGCCAAACAAGCCCGAACCTTCGAGTCCAAAACTAAGCGGCCTACTCTTACTTCACAAGAGACCAACAAACCTCAAACCTTGACTACATCCTTATGAGATACAAATGAACCAGCCAGCGCGTTGATCCGAAAAGACAAACTTCTCCAGCTAGAACACGTCCACAACACTTAAGCAACCATCTTAAGGAGAAAATCGCGGGACAAGGAACATCAACATTCCTCTCGAGGAAAACTTGGGAGGCGAAGTTAAACCATCCATGACTATCTGCGACACAACACCTTGAGGGAAAGCGACTCAGCGACACCAGCCAATGCCCGCGACACGCACGTTGCCAACTCACTCACGGCTCTACTCTGCGCTAGCATGTGAGACTCACAGCAATTGGGAACAAAGCAGAGAAGAGGCTTGCTCGGCGAGAACTCAGCTTCAAACTTATAACGAGCGCGCTGCCCCTCAAGCTACTACTCGACTCTTAAAATCCAATGGCTACTCCAAGGACTTCCCCTTTAAGCCTAAGCCTAACTCATCTTCAACGAGAAGCTCTGCTCCCAAAACCTCACAAGGAAAAGCGTGCGACAACCTCGAAGCTTACGGATCACGAGCCACACGAATTCGCAAGACTACCTCGCCCGGCTAACACTCGGTGGCATCAGGAAACAACTCAGCCACCACGAGAGGCTAGAGGAAAGAAATCTTCAATCCCAAAGAACCAGCAACTTGCGAGAACAACTCAGCTCTTCTCTTCTGGTGGCCTCGCCCTTGCGAGGAACAAACAACTCTTGCTTGCTAACAACACCAGCGAGGAACCCTCTACAGCTTTGGGCTGACCAAAGTGCAGCTACTCGATCGACTACACAGCTCGGAGGCCGGTGGCTCACACCTGCCAAGCGGAAGCGACTTCGGTGAGCAAACTCGGAGGCGGCGAGAACTCCACGCCTTTGCTCATTGTCTTGCTCAACCACAGCAGCGACAACCAGCTCTCTTGAAGCGCTTTTGAGAAAACTCAACCAATCGGACCACCTGGCAGAAGAACCAAGCGGGCTGCAGGCACTTGCTCAGCCCTGAGGAGGGTCGCTCCCAAAACTCTGGCTGGGAGACAAGACCTCGGGGCAGCGCCTCGAGGCTCGAGCGAACTAGCTCTGAGAACAACAGCAGACCAAATCTTGGCCGAAAACACTCACGAAGCGAGAATAACCTTTACTGTGGCCTCACAGACACCATCAGAATCCACTCATTTGATGGACGACTACTTTGGCGACCAACAAACTTTTCGCTGAGCTCGTGCGCTACCATTGCTCAAGACGAGAATAACGACAACTCCCAGAAACGGCTCTTACAAGCGGAGACAACCAACGGACTGGAGAACTCCCACATAAAAAGCTCAACTGTCTTGCTCCACGGGGAGCAACAACATCATGAAGACTCTGGGCACAGCAAGGGTCCATCTCGAGTACAACCTCCAAATGCCCAAAGCGGGGAACTCAGCATCCACCGGAAGCAGGGAAAAACAACCAACATGGTACAAACCACTCCTACACGAGCAAGCAACTAAACTCTAACAACTCCAATCCACGCAGCGAGCCAACTTTTAAGCATCAACTTGCCACCGCCACGGAAACCACTCGGACTTTGCTCCAGAAATATGACACTGGCTTGCTGAATCTACCCAGGCTGCTACTTGCTCCATGCGAGGCTACCAACTACCGCGCCTCGAGTGTTAGCTGAAACTCACTAGGTGAGACTGATTGAACTCTGGAGGCTCTCCACAACCTAGGGTTCTTCGGCAACCCTCGACACCCACCAACTACTTAGACATCTGATCTATCAGGACAATGCTGAACAAACAACTCCAATTTCCGGCATCCCAACCATGTGGCCAACTCAACTCGCTTTGGGAACCTAGAGAGGACCCAAAGCTACGAGATCGTCATCCTCCTACTACGAACATCGTACAACACTTACACTCCTACCCAAGGAAGAGGGCGAGAACAACTCTCTTAGCCATGGCGATGAGAAACCAGCGACCAGCTACCCCGCAGCTCTTGTTAGACTTCCCAGCCCGAACTCCAACCAACGATCAACAGAAGATCCGCCAGCCAAGCTTAGGCTGACAGCAACAAATCTTGCCTAAGCAACAACGATACCACGAACGCAGGTATCACTTACCACCTCGGCCAAAGCCTTACAACAGCCACCACAGGTCCGACTACTCAAGGAGGCTAGGCCACGAGATCTCAAAGAAAAGCCCTACATGGATGCGAAACTCTGCGCCACAGGCAGACCACACAAAACACACTTGTGTGCACAACTCCCAACCTTCCTTTAGAGATCCAAGACTAACAGCGCTTTTCCA
This sequence comes from Sicyos edulis, assembly GCA_036507275.1. Taxonomy (NCBI): domain Eukaryota; kingdom Viridiplantae; phylum Streptophyta; class Magnoliopsida; order Cucurbitales; family Cucurbitaceae; genus Sicyos; species Sicyos edulis. The sequence continues at coordinate 17,821,643 of CM071853.1, read as the reverse complement.
CAAAAGCAACGATAACTCCTGGCGAATGATACAAACAATCGAGGGAACACCAAAAGTTCCATCTCATACGATACTCAGCCCAACCTTGCTTTGCAAAGCATAATCATACCAAACCAAACTTACTTTGTACCAAGCCTCTACCAGGGTGGGTGCCCCCTAAGGCATCCAAACCTCTCGCCAAGGCATCGGCTCATCTGCGCCTCATAGGCATCCGCTAAATCTCGTGAGCATCCAACTCGAGATCCCTCTGCTGGACCAAACTCGCATATCTGATGCTCAACTCTCCTCGATTTAGGCACTGCGAAGGTAGTTGGCCGCGCTACCAACCTGAAAATCTCTTGGCCTTAACACTGGCTTGCGAGACTCACGGCGCACCAGCATTTACCAACCGGTAACCTGCTGACTTACTCAGCCTCCGGGAAACGCTGGGAAGAGGCTCAGAATCCTCTCGAGCATCCTTTCGCTTGTACGCGATGCGACTACTACTTTGAACTACTAGCCCTGCAGCGCGACCTAAGCAGGTGCAAGCGCCATAAAGCAGTCAGGCGGTCAGAGGGCTAAAGATGCTGGCTGAACTCGAGCGGCATGAACCATCTGCTATGCCGAGCCAAACTCAAGGCTGAACGGACTTGGTGCCAAAGTGGCACAACCAATGTCACCTCCAAGTGCTACTACTACCAAATCCACATCACGAGGAAAGGTGAAATTTGTTAAACAGTGCGACTCGCGCTAGAACCAAAGATGACCCTTCCTATACGCACTCCGACCACTAACCGACAGCTTGCCAAGCAATCGAGCGGCCGTGGTGGAGACTGCTGCTAGTCCACCTCACTAAAGGACTTCCACCACCACGCTCGGTGAACCAAGCCAGCCTGAGGAGGCGGCGCACACTCGGCCTTTGAGCGGTGAGGCATCACACACGGATGCTAAGCTCAAACACGGCCAACTACTTTGCTACTAGCTTGGTAGGACTTACCACTAAAACATGTCTGACTCTCTGAAGGCATCCATTTTACTTAACCACAGGCGTCTTTCATCAAAGCACAACTTGACAGCGTGATCGAGATAAACCTGCTGCGATCATACCTCCCAAGAACCTCAGGGAACTACAAAACTCTTTGGGGAAAAATCTTGAAACAAACTCACATCAGTTTGGGCTATACGTGCAGGACTCCTCACTACAGCACTACAAGCTGCGTCTTTTGGGTCTCGCTCTCACGATGGCTAAAGACTGCCATCAAGTCTCTCACGGCTGGGCCACCTGCTGCTCGAGGAGTCTCACTATGGTATTTGCTAGCCTCTACCCCTCTAAACAACTCTGAGGCCAGCTGAAATGGGGCACGCCGGGCAACCGCATGGCCTCACCACAGGCAGGGCCGGCCTCATGTACGATCGGTCAACTCCTGGCGGACGGACTGGCGTCACTGTCCTGCAGTGCGACAACTACTGGCGATGCGCAGCACCTCCACCTCCTCACTGAGATTGGGCCACAAATGGCCAATGAATAGCTCTCTCTGGGACGATGTCGAGGGCTGTGGCATCAGATCTATGCTGGATACCTCAACAGCCGCCTAAGCCTGTGATCAGCGAGAGGTTGGCATGATGGCTCACTAAGCCCAAACCAACAGCAGACAACTCCGTCGTCAACTCCAACACATACAAGAGGCATGTACACAAGATGGTTATTATAAATTCTAACCCTTTTTCAAGCAAATAAATAGTAAACTTAAGTGTGTTTGTCATGTTCTGATGATCATGGAAAAGCGACCTACAACAAAGTGAGAATCTATGACTCAGCTCACCCCAGTGTAGTACCAAACAGGCGAGGCACCAAAGGGGCTCAAATGAGCCTTTACCCCAATGCATGTAGTGAATTAAAAGACATCATGAAAAAATACATTTCGGATCCTAAGTGCGAACATTCATCAGCAAAACATACATTTTAAAGCATACAGTAGGAGGAGATTGTTTAAACCATTTAAACAATCCACAAGTACAAATATCTTTGGAATCCATAAAGCGTGAAAAAACATCGCTCTGCAGTCTTACATGCATCGAAAATAATAAAGTCAAAGTCATGATAAATAAATAAAATGGTCAGAGTGTGAGGCGAGAGGTTCCATGATCACTTCACTCCTTGATCACATCACTGCTCTCGCGCCAGATTCACACAAAAGAAGATAAGAAGGGTGAGTAGCATTACCGTATGAAATCTGGCAGCAGGCAGAATGCGATATACATGATCATCAGAGAGATGTATAAGCTGAGAACAAACCAGCAGAGGCACATGCAAGTCCACTTGGACCTCGGATGCCATCTGAGGGTCTTAGTCAGGAAATAATACCACAACAACTATCACACTCTGCTCACGGGAACAAGTCGGCTCCTCGGCATGATCTCTGTGCAGGTGCACTAGCTCAAGATCGAGAGCTCCGATCCGTGTGTGCCAGAATGTATGTGGCGTAGCATACGCCAGCTGCGGCCACCGAACTATGAAGTCACGAGTCTGGGTCACTGGTCTGGGTCTGACTGCGCGCCATGTCGTCACCACGCTAACTAATCCGGATGTGTCAGGCATGAGTGTAGAGACTCGGACGGAGACCGTGAACTATGTCGACTGTACCCACGCTGAGGCTAAGCGTCGTCGTGTGGAAGCACGGACGGCCGCGCAGTGTGGCTCTCCGAACCGGGACGGCATAGGAGGCGGCAATGCCAAGTCATCATCAGGCCCGTTGGGGCATTTAACGACCGCGCCACCTCACCCAAGATTGGTGGCCTACAGCCGGTACGGTTGGGATAGCTAATCCTCTCCTGCGGGTCAGGCGGGAAGGCGTCACCGAGCTTGCAGTCAGATACTTTATGCATGGGCCGGATGATTATCTACCTCAATTCTAAACCTAACATAATAGCGATTCAATCAATGCGGTCCAATACGTGCTCATGTATACAAAGAACCTAGCATGATACTGACGACAAGGATAGGATATCGACATGCTAGAATAGAACAACCTAGCATGGGCTAACGCGAAACAATACAGTTCATAGGATCAGGTTGCGAGCACCTAGGCTAAACATGCTAGTAATCATACCGGGCCACAAAAACAACAATCACAAATATCTGCGTGGTCCACAACAACCTAAATCCTTACAGCAGTGCTGGAAGACTACACAAAACCTAGCGGAACAATCAGAGGCTAGCGGCGCGGAACCTAGCAAACCAGATAATCGCATCTAAAATATCTAAACAATATGAGACGACAAGGGCTCTAGAGCTCGAACTCCACGCGAGCGCGCGACCGAGAACAACAGAGTGTTGGTGCTGTGGCGATTTGCAGCTGCTCGAAGATTCTTGTGGCATGTGTGTTGGAACAGTAACCGATGGAGCCTGAACCCAACCGGGATTTCCTTGATTCCTGTGCCAGGTGGCACTGTAGTTGTTGGTTGCTTGAAAACACGAAGTTTCCCGCGTAGGGCAGGAGTTTCTGGCAGTAGTCTGCGGCGACACGTGAGCAGCGGCTACCATGCAGGCTTGACAAGAGAAGCTTGCTTTAAACAGTGCGCCTTGGCAGGCGAGGCTGAGTCTGGTGGCCCAGACGCTGCCGTGCTTGAGTGAGTGAGATGAGTGGAGGCTGGTGGTAGACACGGGCATGTTAAGGAGCTCTTTCGGCACCCTCGAGGATCGAATTCTTCCTTGTAGTGGCAGTCGGTGATCTGTCAGAGTGTCTGGAGGCAGTGGTGGGCCAGAGTGGCGCTGGAGACACCAACACACACACACACATGGGCACCTCTCCCTTACCCACGACAACAAACACCTGCTCGAGAAGATGAAGAAGATGAATACCTACGAATGATGATCAGACAGGAGATGCAAGGATGAAGAATCCAAGGCTATGGAGATGGAGAGTCATGGCGGCCAGAGTGTTTTTGGAGAAGAAGATGGAAACCTAATTCTATTTCATTTAACCAAATGCACATCCAAAATCAAGGTTAACTAAGATGTGATGAGAAAAACAACAGAGCTCTCAATAGCTCAGTGGCCACACCCACGATTTACCACCCGGGTTGAAACCCACCAAACACACTTAACACACAATTTTCCTTTGCAACTCCTCATGCCCAAACATCCACAAAGCCTCAAAAATAATCCATCTAATTTTGGCTGGAGCGGAAAAGACATAGCAGTCTGAGTCTACGCAACTAAATTACTAAAATACTAGGGCATACGGCAAGGATGAAAAGCCCGGGTGGGTTACTTACCCGGTTGTGATGCCCATGAGATTACACCTAGGATGCCCGCTGTGTCTTACCTCACTGGATGCCATGCGAGGAGACATACACTTAGATGCCCCAGAGGTTCCTCTCCAATGGTTGATGCCCGTGAGGAACACACACAGATGCCCATGAGAGGGTCTTACCTCAGTGTCACAGTTAGTACAAGTGGACTAAATATGATCTACAAATCTTCCAGATTTACATCACTCGTATCCCTCCTAGCATGGGCCCATGACATTGGAACATGAGATGCAAAACCTCTAGCATGGAATTAATAATACAACAGATGATATGTTAGATAGAAGAACCTAGCATGGAACTAGAGGCACATGGAATACCAGAACAAATCAAAAGCAGCATGAATCTATCAAATGAACTCACGACACATCAACATATCAAGATTGCGCGAGGTCCACAACCGGGGTAAATCATACGGAAACATGAGAAATACTATCATTTAATAAATTAACTATCACTTAATTGAATAAATAAGCGTGACTATCAACTTTAAGTCTAAAGGGGGCGAGGCTCAGGATTCCAATCGAACCGACCCGGCGTGTGAGAGCTTGTGCTGTATTGGGCCAGAAGGAGCGTTGCTCGCGCCGGCGGGCGTGGCAGGGCGCCGAATCTGTGCTTGTTTGGCGGCGAAACAGCAGCAAGCTGGCGGCAGAGCCTGCGTGGGGTGCCAGGGCTGCAAGGCAGATTGCCAGCCCAGGGTCGCAGTGCGACCAGATAGTCGTCGTATCAGTGAGCCGGTGATCTGAAATGAGTGAGTGGTGGCTCTGGTCAGGCGACGGTTAGTTGGGCGACAGTGGTAAGCTTGGCACAGCGTCTGATGAGGTCTCTTGCAGGCCGGCATGGCTGGTGAATGTTTGGCAGGGAAGTGAGCTTCTTTCTTTCTTTCTTCCTTCCCTAAGTTAAATAGGCTTTGGGAATCTCAAATCCCTCTTCCTGCTTCCCCACTGGTGCGGTAATGCTGGTGCTGCAATTATTTTTCCTTATTTAAACAAGCCAACTTCTTTAGGCCAAGTTGAGTCCTCAAATAACACCTTCAAACAAAAATAAATATATAAAAACTCCTATTTTCATTTGTTGGCAGCTGAGAGGCACACTCCCTCAGAAGACTTAGTATTTGGATCACTAACTCAGAGGTAGTCCTCATCCCTTCAACTCCCAGTACTCTCCTCAATTCAGTTCGATGCTCTTTTTCAATAACTCAATAGCTTAGGTTCCTCAGACTTTCTTCCTCAAATGCTAAGATCTATGAGTTTCTCAGCTCGAGAGGTTGCAGTCAAAAATCTACGACATGTAAGTGCATTACGGCGACTTATCGAGCATGGACACCACTGAACTGATGACCAGGATGGCAATGCAATCCTGCAGTTACCGGCCATTTAATCCTTCCGAGGATCTCAGATCAAACTCAGGGCTTCGGCTACCAACCTCCTCACTCCATGCGCCACTACCTAGGAGATCTGGCAACCAAGCCTCAACCTCTACTTTGACATGCAGAGCTCTACTTGCACTGTGGCACGGTCGGTCACATGCTACATTCTGGGACTGGCAGCCTCGGTGGTGCTGGACAACCGGGACCCACTGCCGCTGTCTCTCAACCTCTTCTCCGAGGGAATGCGGTAGGTTAGCTCCATACAATGCTTCAGCGGCTACTGCGAGAATAGTGTGGAAAAACTATTTGTGGCAAACCCATCAAATATAATCCGTCCCAACTGCAAATCAACACCGGGGCTGCAACATATCTTCTAGATGTGCACGCTCGTCTGGGCCATGACGTATGTGGAAAGCCGTACATTGACTCTGTGCCCAACTGCCTGAAGCTTTCAGCAGTGATGTAAAACAAGAATCTGGTGGGGAATAATTTGCGCGGCACTCAGTGACCTATATTGCCAGAAAGCTACTTTGCTCACTAAGGAAGCCAAAACATGGTCCTAAACGAGGTTCTCCTTTCGACATACAAGCAAATATGATAACAAGCTGGTTTAGTGCTCATATTGAAAAACCTTTCAAAATATGAGATGTAAAGGCGAGAGCAAATACGGTTCCTAAACCTAGTTTCTCTCTCACTGCGCATGCAAGTTAAATACTTCATCAAGCACTTTAGTGCTCATATTTAAAACCTTTCAAAACATTTAAGCGGACACTTAAACATAAACAATAACTTCATTTAAGCAAACCAACAAAGTAAAAACAAATGGTTTAATAAATCATACAATACAATTTAAACAACTTTTAAAAACATTCCCCTGTGGACTTCTGCATCTGCTACTCATCTACATCTTTGAACAAATTATGCAAACAATAAAAGCAGTCAGTCTTGTGTGAGTGGCTGGTATACGAAGAAGGCCACATGAGGAAGAGTGGGTCGAGGTCTTGGGAGATGCTAAGGCAAATCTTGTCTTGTGCGCAGGGAGGCTTAAGGCGGTTAAATAAGGAGTTCAGTGCGGCCGTGGCTTTGTGATAGTGTGGCTTGATCAGCGTGGGTGGGGTGTATGTGAGTTCGGCGCGAGTGCTGACAGCTTCTACTAGGGTGTGGTGGCTCAGTAGGGTTGGTCGGGGTGCGGCAAGAAATTTGAAATTGTGGGCATGGTTGGCAGCTAGGTTTGAGAGAGAGAGAGAGAGAGAAAAAAGAGGGCTTTGCAAACAAAGGAAAGGATTTTCTTGATTTCTTTCCTAATTTAAATGGTCTAAAATCCCTTCCCAAAGCTTCCTTTCAAACCGGCCCCAAGCAAACTTTGCTTTTAAATTAAACTCTTTCCAGCACTCTCCAAAACCATTTTAAGAGGCGAGTTCAAATCCCAAGGCACTAAAAACCCATTAATTTGCCAATAACTAAATGCCTCCAAACTAAACAACACTCCAAACCTCTGGGTCTTGCAATAACAACCACAACCGAATTGAAGCGGGGAAAGGACGAGAAATCTTGAAAATCCTCAAAACTGTGGGGTAGGGCAAAAGACCAAAATACCTAAGGGTTAAGCAGTTCTTGACCCAGAACATCAGAATAATGATAGAAGCAAACAGGTGCAGGAGGAGGAATGCCAGCCGTTACACAATACTCCTCCTTAAAGAATTTAGTCTCAAGAAAAGAAAGTCTAGGCGAAAACAACTCTGGAAAAACTCATGATTCTTAACCCAGCTCAGGTGTACAACACAAATCCTTCTAAGACTCTTGGGTCCAAGCTCAAAGCCCAGGACCCAAAGTGCGCACGAACTATCTCAGCAAAGCGGGCGAACACGGCTCAGAAGCATCACGGCTAGTGGTGAGCCATCCTCACTGTACTAACTATCGCGGTCTTCACGACCTGAGGGCTCACTTATCCCTACTAACCTTCAGCCGCCTCACGATCGGTTTCAAACTCGGGGACTACAAGCTCTAAACTCGATGCGTGGCTCCCAGCTAAGAAGTTAGTTAACAACGGCTCTTCAACTCTCTACCACTAAAAATATTGAACCTTCGAGGAGCCTAAGCAGCCTACTCCCGCGAAGACACTGCAACCCATGGATACCTACAATCTTTATGAAACCGTCGAACCACCAGCGGTTGTCAAGGCAAACTTCTCCAACTGCGCGTCCACAACAGCAACCATCTTACGAGCGCGAAGCACAAGCCAAGGGCACTCCTTAGCAACTACTGGGCCCACCCAGCCCGGCCTCTGAGCGGCAGGTCCAGAGCGAGGGCCACTCGGCCAAACTAATGGCTGACCCCCAGTAGTATCTGACTCCTCAAGCAGCTGGTGAACTGAACTACGCTAGCGACACTACGGCGGTCAAATTTCAACTACACGCTAGCAAATTGCTGAATCCCTTCCGGCTTGGAAGCTAAGCAACCTACTCTAGCGCCCCAGAAACCTGCAACCCTATGGATCTACAACAGTAAATCCGTCCAGACCACTAGCGGTAGCGGTGTGATCCCAAGGCAAACTTCCAACACCACAGTCACAACAAGCAACCATCTTCGAGGACAAGCACCAGCCAGGGCACTGCAGCGCGTGTTCCAACCACCTCACGAGACACGAGCGACAAGGTTAGAGGCAGCTCCACTCGGCCAAACTAATAGGCTTCGGCGGGCAACAAACTTTCAATGAAACGACGTACCCACTAGCCTGAGTGAACGTAAGCGGGAAAACAAACAACATTCCTCGCTGGACAAGACGGAGAGATAAAACAACCGCTGGGCTACTAGCAGCACAAGCGAGATAAACAGGGTTTTACCAGCTATGCCGCGGCGGCACCTCCACAACTCACTCCGGCTCTCGCTTATAATGGCTATGACAGCATCAACTGAACAAAGTCTAAAAAGGTTTGCTCTGTAGAAACTCAACTAAACACAGTGACGGCTTCGCCTCAGCCGCCACTCAACTCTTAAGTCGTATGCCGTCTCCAGGACTTCATATTGCTCAACTCTTCTTCAATCGAGGACTCCACCCACTTAAACATCGTGAGGAATAAGATAAGCAGCGACCCACGAGCTTACGGATCATGAACAGTGCCAGACCTCAGTTAAAACCCGGCATCACGTGACTCAACCACGGAACAGGTTACTACAAACTCAAAGATCAATAACTCCGCACCACGACTAAGCACTTGGCGTGGCGTTTCATTGGAGCAAACAACTTTGTTTGCAACAAACAAGCGCGAAGGGGACAGCCGTGCATCAATGGCGCTACTGCACGATCAACGCTACAGCTCGGGCGGCTGGCCTTCTGACGCGATTCCCAAAAGGACTCGAAGAGACAGGAGACTCCACTGCACGCTGTTGTCATGTCCTCAAACCCAGAGCAACAATAATCAACTCTCTCGGAGAAAAACATGCTCGGGGATCTCAATGCGGAGACCACCAACTTAGAACTAATGTATCAGCTTGAGAAGTCAAACTCGAAACTACGACTGGAACAGTCTGAACCCAGGGCAGCGACTCCGAACGCTGCTAGCTCAGAAACAGCAGGAGAACCTCAACACCAAAGCACCACTCGCTAAATTCCAAAACCGCAGCGTGAGTTCTGAACAACTGGCTTGTCCAGGCAAGCAAGCATCAGCACAACAAGGTAATTGAACACTCTAGCGACCCGGCTTCTTCGTCTTCGGGTATGCCTAGGTAATTGGTAATTTAGCAAACAGTCGTCGGTTCGTTTGTCTCTTCGAGCTTACTAAAATTATTGGATGGTTTATGTGGGTTTGGGAGGAGCTAGGTTTGGTTTGAGCAAGATAGAAGTAAAAAAAAAGGAATTTCTTTGTCATAGGAGTTTGAGTCCTGGGAGAGATGTGTGCCATTTGAGCCATTAGGTGCTCTTGTTGTTCTTCTGCATCATCTTAGTTAACCTTGATTTTAGTTTTGGTGCATTTGGTTAAATAGAGAATAAATTAGGTTTATTCCATCTCTTCTCCAAATCTCTCTTGGCACATGCTTTTCTCATAGCCTTTCGATTCTTTTTCTTTCCCTTGCATCTCCGTCGATCATCATTCCTAGAGTCTTCATCCTCTTCATCTCCTCATTTGTTATTGACTCAGGCCAAGGTAAGTAGTGAGAGTGTTATTTTGTTGGTAAGTATAGATAAGCGCCCGGCAAGCGTCGTTGCCGGGCGCGGCTCCGCGAGCGTGCCGGAGGGTCCCGGGTGGTGACTGTGAGACCTGAAGCAAGCGGTAAGAAGCACGGTCGGCGAATCCGGTACCGCTCCAAGTCCGGCATTGGGAGACGGTTGCCAGCGCGAGCGCCCGGCGCGCTCGCTCCGAATCGCAGCCTTTGTTCAGTGTTGGTCGTGTCCCGCTCGCCGTCCCAGGCAGTGTCGCGCGTAGCCGCACCAGGCCGTGGAAGTATGAAGTACATCGTCGTCACTCGCCGCAGTGCGGCCGCCATCGATCTTGCGCGTGGTGCGGCCCGGCGCCCGGCCTGCGTAACACAAGTGACCGCCCGCGGGCCGCGCGCCAGTCGCCGGTAGCTCCTGGGCTCCAGCTCTGCGTCGCGGCCTGTTTGTGAGTTCTGGACTCGCTTTGTTGTTTAGGCGTTTAGATCATGGTTATTATTGTTTGTTAGGTTTCTTTCGCTAGCCGATTGTTGACTAGTGTGTGTAGAGCCCAGCCAGGTAGGATTTACTGAGGAGTTGTGTAGAGCCCTGCGTATATTTGTGATTGTTGTTTTGTATGCTGCATGATTATTAGCATGTTTAGCCCTAGGTGCTGTGGTGTGGCACTGCAACTTGTATTGTTTTCGTTGGCCCATGCTAGTTGTTCCGGCATGTTCGAGATCGTTCTTGCAGAGTATCATGTTAGGTTCCTTTGTATCGCTTGTGTGGAGTGTGCATTGATTTATATTTATTATGGTTTAGAGTTCGGTGGTGCAGCATCATCGGGGGATGCATAACGTAACTTGAAGCGTCTGCTCATCAGGCGAGGGGCGTGCGTCCCGATCGAACCCTAACGCTTGTTAATACTAGGGATGCTACAAGTCCGCACATAGCGGCAGCGTACCCCAGTAGCCCTTGTCGGGATGATGGCATGTTAACGCGCGTCCTCGGCGTGTTCGTAGCGCCACTGTTGTTCATGTTGACATTCCGTGTCGAGCAGCGGTCGCGGTGATGATCGATATAGAGAATTTAGTGCTGGTAGTGAGACCCAGTACTCGAACTAGCGTGAGTACTAGCGATCGGGATGACTTGGCATTGCCTGCGTGCCGTGGTCACACTGTTAGGGTGAGGCCTTCAGACCTCAGCCTTTAGCGGTGTGATGTCGATAGTTCTCACGGTATTTAGTTAGGCATGGTGGTGAACCCAAGCGTGATACTAGCGGTGGGATGATGAGTTAGGCAGCACTGGCTAGATTGCATACAGCCTCCTGATTGCCACCATAGGCAAGGACCGCCGTGTAAGCCGCAAGGACCGTTCTCAGTGTACCACGACGGCTTGTCGCGTGAGCGGTGAGTCTCACACCTATGTCGGTGACCGCAGGTGGATGATGACGAGTTGGCTCCACGTCCTCGGCGTGGCTGAGATATTCCGATACGCGGTGCGGTGGTGCAGTGACGGACCTATGTCGGTGACAGATCCGGAGATTTAGTTAGGCATGGTAGTAAGCAGTACCAGCGGTGGGATGATGACCAGCCGCGGTGCCACTGTTAGGGCGGGACGCTTCTGTCCTAGTATCGGTGACATAGTTCCGGCTCGCACATAGGCTCACCACTGCCGAGAGATTTAGTTAGGCTTACGGTGGTAGACACCTAGGCACAGACTTGCCACGCAGTGGGCCGGCACCCCGAGTCGCGTGTCAGCTCTGGCGTAAGGAAGCCTCCTTGCCTCTTGATGCGATTACTCATGTATCAGGCTCGTACAGGCGGCTCATGTCGGTGTTGGGATCATTCGCTGAGCGGTGTAAGTTCGGCGCGTGTGTGTTGTGGTAGGACTAAGACCTCAAGTTGGCATCAGAGTCAGTGTGGACTTAGCTATGCTCAGCCGTGTGTTTGTACTTCATAGCTTGCACATTCTTCTAGATGATCATGTATATGTGATTGTACCCGGAGTATCCAGTCATCCTGCTGAATACCGTGGCTTTCATGCAATCAAAGAAGGGGAGATAGGATGGGTGAAGGAGGCGTGATCATGGAATCTTCGCCTGCTTGTCTCTCCGACTATTTTATCATGACTTGACTTTTGTTATTCCTGATGATGTAGGGGCCGGCGGGGATGTTTTCTTCGTTTTATGGATTCGCACATATTTGCTGTGGATTGTTTTAATGGTTTAAATAAATTACTGATCAGAGTGCTTTTAGAAATGTATGTTTTGTTGTTGAATGTTTGTTACTTGGGACGAAAATGTTTTTCATAATGTCTTTTATTTCGCCATGCATTGGGGTAAGGCTCATTTAGAGCCCTTTTGGGTCGGGTCCACTGATGGTATCGTGAGTGAGTCATAGGTGGTGGCCCGACCTTTGTTGAGTCGTTTTCCATGATCATCGGCCTCAAATCGACCATGAGGCGCTAAGTTTACTATATTGCTGGAGGTTAAATTTACAATGCCTATCATCTAGTGTATGCCTTGTTTGGTGTTGTGGGTGGTGAAAGCGGAAGGCGAGGTGTTGCGTTGGTTTGATGTAGATCGCGCACATGCCGATCATCGTACGTGGGGGAGGAGGTTCGGCGAGTCGGTATCGGGGATCGGTCACGTTGCGAGAGGACATCGTCCAGTGCTGAGCGAATGGCATCCCGGCACTTTCCCTGTACGCCTAGGCGGGCGCTAAGCGTAGCGGCGCAGCGTGGGCGCCCACTTGACGGAGTTCTTTGAAGAGTAGGAGCTTTTAGTGGACATGTTGAGTGACAGGAGCGGGCCAGGCCTGTTAGCGGCGGGTGGGAAAAGTCAGGCATCGCGTTGCTTCGATTGGTCGTGCAAGTGCACTCGGCCAGGGGCAGTAGCGGCGATATGGCAGGAGCGAGGTGCAAGAGAGTTGGGTAGGTGGTGAAGGATTTTGTGAAGTGGGCAAGGTTTGATGCCAGGTGATGCTGCTGGCCAGGGATTGCCCATTGGAGTACACCTGATCATGGTGTGATGTTGAGCAGAGATGCCTCATGTGCTGAGAGCCGGCGCGAGATGGTGGGAGGAGTCCACCTGGCGAAGAAGTGAGGCTCCACAGCCGCTGAGAGTTCTTGGAAGTTCAGAGTAAAGTTCAATGTGAGGCTCGAAGAAGATGGTGGAGCTCTTCAGGAAAGCAAGAGTCTACTGATTCCATTGAGATTATGGCGCAAGTTCAGTATGGATATTTTGCCTCTCGGTCGATTGGTGCCACAGGCCGTTAAGGTAGGAAGGGTTCATGCTGTTGATTGCGAGAGGAGGTTTCAGGATGTCGAGGGCCGAGGCCACACGACACTTATACTAATCGATCGATTAGCCGATCTATAATGGAAGTATCTACTTGGCGGGGTTATCCTCTCAGCTCTGTTAAAGTCCCCGGTATGGAGTTGATCGACCGGCGGCGGATGAAGAGATTCGAAGCCGAGCAGCAAGCGATTCGTGATCGTGGAGAGCTCGACCGTTTCGGCCAGCGGCCCGGCGAGAGGAGGACCCGAGGGCCGGTTCGCGCATGTGTGTAGAGGAACGAACTTTCGGCTGGACCCTGGGTGCCTAGTTTTGCTAGAGGGCATGCGTTGTGATCGGCTTATAAGCGGCTCGGCCAAAAGAATGAGGTCAGTGTTTGCCTCACATGACTCCGTCGAGGAAGGCGCGCCGGTATGGGTATGCGCTTGTTTTAGATCTGCTGATTTGTCTTGTTTGATTACGATTACCGCATTCATTTGTATACCGTTGTTGAGCATGCTGTTAAGACTAGAGCCTCAGGTTTGAAGTTATTCGCGCTTGCAACTCCTTGAGTTAATATGTTAGCTAGAGATAAGATTAGGGATGGGATCGAGATATCGGAGAGTTGCGGGCCGCTCATGGATCTACGCTGGGGTTTGATGTGATTCTTGGTATGGGTGGTTGGCATTCTAACCCGCGCTGATCAGCGCCTGCAGGAAAGTAGGATTGGGGGTGCGTGGCATTAAGTTCGTGAGTCGTGGTGGGTTGCGCGCCGATGGTGTCGGTTGTGAAATTCGCTGTTTGCTAGCCTCATGGAGCTGGGCTATTCCAGCCGTTATCTCAAACAGGCCGTGTCAAGGCATTGGCAATAGATCGTACTGCAGGTGTGCGGTGTTTTCATGTTCGCTTCTGGAAGGTGATTCTGCCGCTGCGCTCACGAAGAGGTTCTCACAACCGAGCGCAGGCGGCGAGGACCCTCCTCTCCCGGCCGTCGTATGGCGCGAAAGGCGAAGATCTGATTCTGGTGGGAGATGTTAGATCGGTTCATCGTCAGAGTGTCCAGGACAACGATTCCGTCGTTTTGGAAAAGGATGATTCTATGCATGTATTGATTCTGTGAGCTTAATAAGGTGCGACAGATGAAGAATAAGTATCAGTTTGCGTTTGCGCACGGCGATTGATGGAGAGGCCGTATTCTCAAGATAGATTCAGATCAGCTACACGTTCGGATCGGGATCGACATTCCTAAAGGCGGCGAGCTGGTCGGATATGGTCGCATGAGTTTGGTTATGTACGTTTGGATTGACAATGCCATTTGCCGTTCATGGACATGATGGATGGGTGTTCAAATCTTTTGGCGCCGTCAATGTTCATCGGATGTCCGATTTATCGAGTCTAAGGACCATCGAGGCATTTAAGTATTAGGCGAGCTTTGAGGAAAACCCGGCTAAGTTTCCGAAGTAAGTTCCAAATGTGATTGGTTTGAGGCGGTGGCCTTCTAGGCCCGTGGTTCAGAAGAGATGGGTATAGCGTGACACGAATTGGTAGTGAGTCATAGCGGGCTGCTTCATGGCTTCGCAAATAGGGTTTACAGGTACCGTCGTCACGAACTTCCGGCATAGGCCTCGCGCCTCACTGTCCGATAGGTGTTTGAGTTTATTTGGGGCGGCGAGGTGGTGTGAGCTGCGGGCCGGCGCTGCCATTGACTTGTTGCTGTTGCCTCCCGAGGTTAGGTTCGTGGTCTGATGGATGATGCTTCAAGTTTGATTAGGTTGTGTTGATGCGCCACCGAGGAAGGTCATTGCCTATGCTTCCGTCACACGGTGAAGCCAAGCCGTATGTAATGGTATGAAGAGAACTACAGGCCGATATGGTTACGAGGCGGTGTGTTTTGTACGAAGATTTGGAGCCACTGATGGTGGCCTGGATGTTTGCAAATCGTGAGCCTCGGGCATTGTTTACGTAAAGGAGAGTTGAATATGGCGAGCAGAAGATGGTTAGAGTTGGTAAGATTATATTATTTTGTACCATCAGGTAAAGCCAATGTAATGGCGATGCTTGGGGAAGGCGTCGCATGCTGTGGCAGGATTCCTCCAGCCCAGTATTGGGAGAAGTTAAGCGGGTAGTCGCGATTGTTTAGGTAGTACTGGTAGCCAATGTGGAATTGTACCCGATTAGGGCGTGGATTATAAGATTAGCGGTTAGGTGACCATTCGCGCTAGAAGATGTTGATAAGAGCTCTTGTGGTGACTTTGACTTTGTATATTCACGAGCGGTGGGTTACATAGGCGGTTGTGTATTCGGACATCGAGGGACGTAGATGCGGAGGCCTCGGAGTTCGATTCTGATTCCCCCTCTGCACCGAGAGAGAGTACTAAGATGTCGAGGACAAGCGGAGACCTTACGGTGGATGGGAATGAAGAGATGGGCGTCCCACGGTAGGTGTCTCACTGTTGGCAGTGAAGAGACGGCGACGTGAAGAGTGGTAGTGGCTGTTGCTGATGCTGGTATCTGCTGAAATGGGAAGAGATCTCCATGGACTTTATCCTACGGTTTTGCCAGGACCCGAGAAGTTCTCGGTTGGTGATAGTCCACCGTTTGACCAGCGCGCCTTCATTCGGTAACAACACTCGGTAGTAGTGAGTGTAACATCGTGTAAGGCGGAATCATCGTTATCATGGTGCTTGAGAGTTGTGTCGTCGTGACTGTGCTTCACTTCGTTTCTCGGAGCGCGCTGGAAAGGGTTTTGAGGCACAGAAGAAGCTGTTTAGCTCTTTAGACCTGACTTTTCACCTAGCTGGATGGTGGTGAAAGTAGATGCAATTCGAAGATATGTTGAGGCTGTGTTGGATTTCTGGGCCGTAGGACGATATGCTGTTGCCAGATGGTTGCTCAACAAACACAGATTATTATGACGATCGGCGATTTGATGGCTCCATTGGAGGCATATAGTGTATTGGTCGTTGCAGGAAGAGGTTGGTGATAAAGAGGTTCAACTGTGGATTCTAGGTGACCAATATCACGAGAGAAGATTAAAGCTTATGTTGTTCTCGAGAAGATTCTGTAGTAGATGTTGGCGGGGATGAGGTTGAGGTTAGTGGCATGTGTTCCTTGTTGCCCGTCGTGAGTTTAGTAGTAGCAGTTGAGTCCGTTGTTGGTCATTTGAGATCCTAGATTAGCGAGAGTTGCCAGGTTAGCTCTCTCTCAGTCACTACTCACAGGTGCAGATAGTGTTTTCATGTCTCGATGTTGAGCGGTATGCGGTCCGTGCGCATTGTGGACTTTGAGCGCTGCGGTGAATGAGAGATTTGAGCGAGCCGGTGAGATCTGCTGAGACCAAGGCGTATGTGAATCGTCGGTTCGTTCGGTAGTAAGGTTGGTGGAAGAATCAGATTGAGAACTTGGGGGCGGGAAGCGATAAGTTGACATTCCCGAGCTATTATTACATCTTATCTTAGGACTTCGGAGTCAAAAGAATATTAGCGACTCGAGCTTTTTCTTCGGTCTTTATGCCACAAGGTAATTGTATCAGTGAGCGTAGGCTCGTCAAGGTTTTGTCTTTCGAGCTTATTACTAAAAATTATTGATTATGATGGATTTTGGAGGTTTGTGGTTGTTTGAGCAAGGTGATTGCAAAGTAAAATAAAGGAATTAGGGGTAGAGGTGAACTCGGGTCTCTAGGAGGAAGCTTGTAGAGATGTGTGCCATGAGATTAGTGGTCTCTGTTGTTCTTCATCACATCTAGTTAACCTTGATTTTAGAGTGTGCATTTGGTTAAATGAAATAGAATAGGTTTATTCCATCTTCTTCCAAATCTCCTCTGGCATGCATTCTCCATAGCCTTTTGGGATTCTTTTCCCTGCATCTCCTGTCTGATGAACATTAAGTAAGTCTCATCCTCTTCTCCTCATTTGGTTGATGCCGCAGAGAAGTGGATGTGTGTTTTGTTGTGTATTCTGCCGCGAAGCGCGGCGGCAGCATCAAGTGACCAGATTCCGATTCCGGGCGGGCGTCGCTGCATTCGCACGGTCTCGGGCACGGATTGATCCGTTGGCCGTTGGCCGCCCGAGTCCGGTCCCGATGTTGTCCAGAGTCCGACGGGTAGGCAGCTCATCGCAGTCGTGATTCCCCATCGCGTGCAGTGATCAAGGATCGTCGGCTCGCGGCGACCGAGCTGTCCTCAGCAGCCGTGACGCGCATCGGTGCGCTTTGAAGCAGACCAGTTCCGTTTCTCCGCGCCCCATCGCTCGGCGCGCAGCGGCAGCCGTGCTCCCCGCGCTTTCGGCCGTAGAGCTTGCCCTTATACGCCACTTCACTGGCCATGACCTGTCGGCGTGCCGTCTGCGTGCTTGTGCGGTAATCTTAGGTGCCGGTATGGCGGCCCGACTTGCTGCGACTCTGGTAGAGATCGGGCTGCGACGACTACCTGCCTCTAAGCCAGTCGTGCTGGCTGACTCGCGCTCGTGTCGTGTGTCGCGTGAGTTCTTTAGGAAGCTTCATTTCTTTATGTTTAGACGTTAGATCGCGATTATTATTGGTTTGCTGCTGTTCGCTCAGGCCGGGATTGTCATGGCCTTAGTTTTGTGTAAAGCCTCGAGGCTGCTGTGGGATTTCATCGAGTGGGGCCACCGCAGTAATATTTTGTGATTGTTGTTTTGTATGCATCGCGTATGATTATTAGCATGTTTAGCCCTAGGTGCCTGTGCGAACCCGTGGCATGAATCTGTATGTTTTCGTTAGCCCATGCGGTTTGTTCCATGGCATGTTCGAGACGCTCTTGCCGTTAGTATCATGTTAGGCTCCTTTGTATACTGCTTGGATGCAAATGACACCGATTGATTGATTATATTTATTCTTATGGTTGCGTCGCGTTTTGGCGCGTGCTCATATTACTCAGTCCGATTGTAGCCGTAACTAGTGCGTCGGAAACCCACGAATGACGGCGATACGGCGAGATGGCGGTAGTGTCTCCGCCAGCCATCAAAGATCATGCTAACCTTTGGGGCCGGCACGCACCCGCACCGTGCCCGCAATTGCTGGGGATTAGGCAGGCAAGGTGCGGCGCAGTTGCATGCGGCGCAGGGATGACATTCGGTCCCCTCGAGGATCGAGAGTAGGCAAGGGCGGGCGATCTGTGGCGACTGTTAGGGTCCCTTCAGGTGCAGTGGCCTACGTAAGCACCTAGAAATTCGCGTATATGCGTGGCTTAGGCATTGGGCGTGTTTTCGGAGTAAGCCCACATGTCGGTGACCACTTCAAGAATATAGAGCTTGTGAACATAGCTAACTCCGTGGTAGCGAGTATGCGGCACGTCGAGTTGCATGTAGCATCGGTGGCGCTTACGCTCAATTGTTACCGCCCTTATGCGCGTTTGGATCACGTAATCACCCCAACACCTCACTTAGGAGGATCGATAGTGTTCGTCCCTAGGCGAGTGAGTATAAGGCAGTGTGACTGGTCAAGCGCTGCATGGCGATGTGGTTTTAAGGCCACTACCAGAGTTCCAGGACATTCCCAGAGTTCGCCGGACAGCTGTATGGGCCACAGGCTTCGGGGCTTCGTGGGATACTTAAGCGTTAGCTTGGACCAGCATTCTTGTCAGACATGTATATAGCTAGCTCCTGAGTATGATCCGGTTGGGGATTACTCAGGTTACCCACTCACGTCGCACTGGGCTACGAATGTTGATCTGAAGCTTTGGGCGGGTCTCTAGAGGCGACGCTTCATCTTGGGACATCATCTGCAGACTCTTCGGCACTAGCCAATTACCGCGTGGGTCGGGTCTGATTTTTGCATTTCGGACCCTGCAGAATGCATCTCCATTGCGGGTGCACAGAGTGAGACTCAGCATCCGCAGACACGGTCATTGTCGCACAATATTTGGGTCAGACTACGCCATAGCTAAAATACTCTCTCAAAGTCGACAAATCTCATTTTAAGCCCATGCTTTTGGTTTACTGTCTTTAAATATCGCTAGGCAGCACATATTAAAAGGGCTATCACATGCCAAAACTGCTTTTTCTGCAGCTAAGCCATCAGGCGAGTGCGCTACATAATCTCGACGGCTCCACCGGAGACCCAATCTTCCTCTTGCTCAGCCACACTACATCGTATCGAGTGAGATCCGAACAACACTCTTAGCATGGCGTAGACATCGGTTCACTCACGCTCTAACTGCTGGTAGTACTCAACCATCGATCAACCATCCCGAATGCCTCTAGGCTCAAGGGCCAACTCGAACCTAACGGCGAGTACCTCTAACCTCTCAACCCAGAACTTAGGGCGCACTTGCCAGAAGCGGCAACGGTCTTCTCAACCCAAATCCTCTCGCTCCATGGTTTCTCAACCCAAATCTCTCGCAATAGCTGAACCTTCAACCCAAGAAAAATTAGAACAGGTACACAGGTCTTAGTCTGCTCCACAGGAAACTCCGCGATCACGGGAAAAACTGCCTTGGTCACCATGGGGTAACTCACGATACATGCTCCACTCAACCATCCAACTCATGCAACTAGAACATCCAACAAGTGACATGCCAAACTAACAAGGATCAAGGGCTATACTATGCTCCACTTTTTGGTGGCCTCAACTTTGGACCTTGGCCACTTGCAGAACTCCTCAGGGCGATGTACTGCGGTGCGCCGATCAACTCACCAGGTCTCAAAAATACACCGTATGAGCGGCAGCCAACTCTCGTGTCGGCTCCATGAAGGCTTCTACTTATCCCTACGTGGACACTTGTAGTTATCCAAACCAACAAGTACTTCCACGGCAACTTTTGATGCTAGATCCACATCTAGTTATTATGCGCAAAGCCCAAGCAGGTTCAAACCACTCGGGGTCAATCCAATACAAGTCAACACTCTTACATGGAACTTGGTGCATGTGAGATCATACCTCATACCAATCTAGTCCTCCTCTCAAAGACTTGGTGCCAACGGCACAACATAAATTTACTCGAAGGCACTCACCCAGCTTTACTTCAACCGCATGCCACACTCAAGCTGGCGGGGCGAAAGGCACTCAACACAAGTCATCGATTAGTATGACGACATCACGTCTAACGCTCCGCATCCTCGCACTTGCAGTACCATCCAAGGTGACAGGGATGCGGCCCGGGTCGAACTCCACACGGGTATCATAAAGGAGCCCTAGCCAAAAGTACCCAACTCTCGAAGTGACGGTGACGGGCGGAAAGCTATAAGTCTGGTCAAGCAATCGGGTACGACTTAAAAAAGCTAGGAAAGCATTGCGGGCCCAGCAGGTGCAATCTAATCTACATCTTCCTCAAAGACCTCGGCGACTTGCGGTCATCGGCCTCACGGCCGGTGGACTAGGTATTCTGTGATCGCCTAGGAGGACTTCATCTGCACAAAAGTGCATGGCACACCGCATCTCCACTCCTCTCAAAGATATCGAGTCTCGGCCTACTCATCCCAACACTTAGATCCTAAACTCGTGGCCAACCACCTCGGCGGCCCTCGAGGTCTATAGGCTAGGGCTCCCAGGTTGCCAAACTTGCATAAACACATTGGAGATAGCACTCAACACAAGCCCTTAAGTCTCGGAAGTAGACAAAACACATCACGTCTAACGATCGACAAGGTAGACTCTTTGGAGCTACTTGCACAGCGAATACTCGCAAAGCTTGCAGAGGACCATGGGTCCTAACTCACTCTGCTATCTTCCTCATGCTGCAAACGGTGCACGCATAAAAGGGGCGGACTTAAGTCCTGTCAAGCCCATGTTTGGAGCCACTACTGGCAGAGAGGAAGCGTATTGCTACCGGAACTCATGCCGAGGCCAAAGGTGGCCTACGGGTGTAGACAACCTGCAGTCATCATTAACACCCGGCAATCGCTAGGTCTCGATAAACAACTGTGGTCCGCCTCTCACGTGTCACTTCCACACATCGCATCGTGTTGGAAATGAATATAGTGGGCTGGGCTCATGGCCTCACGAACACGCCACGGTGTCTGCCCACTTTGGGGCTCTCGCGCCATGTGCATACCTCCGACTCACCAGCTTAAACTTGGCTCGACAACGCCAACTGGCGGAGTGTTGCTCGGCAAATACGGTCAAGCCTCTTGAGAACAACCTACAAAGCGGTTAGTCTTTGAATCTGTACTACGCGGCCACGATACAGAACCAGGCCAAAATTCTCACTCGCTTTGCAAACCTAGGTCCGGCACGCCAAGTATAAATTAAAACCTTTCAAAACATTTAAGAACAAATTATGGGGATTTAGCATATTTAAAACCTTTCAAAACGCCTCTAAAACAAAACAAACTAAGCTACTAAATCATACAATACAATTTAAACAACTTTTAAAACATTCCCCTATGCGCATCATGCACATTTAATAAATCATACAATACAATTTAAACAACTTTTAAAAACATTCAAATTATGCTCTGGGTCAGTTCACAACCTCTATGCATCTACATCTTGGTTATGCAAACAATAAAAGGTTGGTTGGAAATACCAAATCCCTACTCCTCTAAGTGAGGCAATCATCTGCGATAGTGCCATACACGGGGCCTTTGGCACAAAACAAAGTGGTAACACATGTATACTAGGCGGCAGACAAACTAAACTCGTGGGTCGATGATGGGCACAGGTTAGTCTGGAGATCTATGACTCCAGTGCATACCAACTATAAGTCCAAAAATACGGGTAAACCTAGGTTCGCTATTGCTCGCCAGCACAGTGAGTACCGTGCATATTTAAAACCTTTCAAAACATTTAAAAGAAATGGGCTTCAGTCTTCATTTATAGCAAACCAACAAAGTAAAACAAGCACAGCGATGACTGGTGTCCGCTACATGACTCATATACATCTACATCTTTGAACAAATTGGTGCGGATGCAATCTGGCCTCTTTCATCTGGTCACAGCGACGGGTAGGTTTTGAAGCGGACGTCTTGGCGTCTGAGACTGGGAGAGAGAGAGAAGCAAGGAAAGGGATTTTCTTGAGCGGTGGTGCGGAGCAGGTGGCCATGGGGTGGCGATCGGGCGTGGGGCGTGGATGCAGTGCAGGCGGTGCGGCTTCGGCAAAGAAGTGGGCATGGTGCGGCTCTTTCACAAACTGATTGCTTTTAAGAGAGAGAGAGAGAGAGAGAGGAGAAAGTTGCTTTTTAGGCCACGAAATTTTCTTGCATTTCTTTCCTTTTCCTAATTTAAATGGTAAAGGTCAAACCCATTAATTTTACAAATTTAAATAAAACGGACGATTCAAAAACCCATTAATTTTGCCCAATCTTGGGTCTTGCACCCTCTCGATGAAGCGGGAAAGGCCACAAAATCCCAAACAACTTGGCCTTGGGTCACCCGCCATTGCCAACATCCGGGCCAAAATCTTGCGGGGCGTTACAAGGGAACCCTCCTCAAAATCGGCCCATAGGGGCAAAAGACCAAAATCACCCTAGGGTTAAAAGCTGTCAGAACATCAGAATAATGATCGACAAACACAGGTAGCGCTTACAAGGGAACCCTTTGTAATAGACAGGCAAAAAGGGCTCTAAATGCCTTTAATGCATGTACAAAATAAAACATTATAGAAAACACATTTCATCCGTAAGCGAACATTCAACAACAAACATACATTAGTATACGATCAGGAATTTATTTAAGCGTTTAACAATCCACAGTACAATATCTGAACTAAACTAGACCGTGTTGCACTCGTCTCTTACATGCATCGTGGGGAAATAAAAGTCGTCATGATATATAAAATGAATAGGAGAGATGCGAAGATTCCATGATCCAGAGCTCCTCCTTGACCCAATCTGTCCTGTGACATTCCTGAAAACGATGATAAGTGCGGGATGTGACTTATCATATAAGGCTCAGAATTTGTCGATATACATGATCATCTAAGAATGCATTTAGTTGCGAGTACAAACACAGGCGGGCAATAGCTGTCCATCTGAACTTCTCGGACAACGTGGTATCTTAGTCGAGACTACACACACACTCACCTGCATCAATGGAACAATTCTGCGCCTCACGGCGTCCCATCGACGAAAGGTATCGGCTTAAGATCGAGGAGGAGTCTTTCCAACGATGTAATGGCGGAGGCCGCGCGCCGCAAACCAAACGCAAGGGGTACAGCTATGTGGCTGAGCGGAGTTGATCAAACACCATGCTCAATCTGCGATCATGTCCGCGACGCGAACTTTGATCAACCACGTGGAACTATGTCGGCCTAGACTCCATTACGGCAGACGAAGGCCAGGCGTGGTAGGCACACGCAGAGCTGCTCGTTCTACGGTGTGTGAAACTCGGCCGAGGCGGGCGGTGCACCGGGCAGGCAATGCCAAGTCATCCGGATCTTCGGGTTTGATTTTACCACACCTCACTCAAGTGGGTTCAGCTAGATTAATCCCTGTGATGATCCAACTGTCTGTATGCAAATGTGTCGTGGGCCGGGGATAAGTTACGCAGCATCTGCGGATGCTACACCATTCTAAAACCAATACAATAACAATCATTCAATGGTCGGTCATGCGGCTCCGCGCATATAAAGAACCTAGCATGATGATACACGTAGCAAGCGATGGAGCGGATCGCACATGCTATGCTAGGTCGGAACAACCCAGCATGGGCCAACATGAGAGAAACAATACAGATTTCATGCATCAGGGAGGAATCTCTAATGCGAGCACCTAGGCTAAACATGCTAATAATCATACGGCATACAAACAACAATCACAAATATCTGCGGGGCCCACACTCGGAGAAATCCTTACCAGTGGTTTCTGGGAGGAGCTTTACACAAACTAGCTGCGAATCGAAGCCAGGCGGTGGGAACCAACAAACCATAATAATAGCGGATCTAGCGTCCAAATAAATAATAATGCAAGCTCAGTAGAACTCGCGCAAGACACGCGGCACACGAGCTTTGGGCAGCCGGCTAGCTGACAACTATCGGTAGAGTCTGAAGCGGCTGTGGAACCACTGATGCGGAGCCAGGATGCCTGGCGAGCCCCAGGACGTCACTTGAGGCGCGGGGAGCAGCGCTGCACAGGAGGGGCCTGCTCGCCATGCGGGCGTCGAGCACGATGGCGAGCCTGTACGAAGTAGGTAGCGTCAGCTGCTTCTTTGCAGCGATCTAAATATGCAGTCGCCCGGGGATCACTGATGGTGTAAGCACCCGACCCAAAACATGAAACGGCCTTACTCGTACACGCAAGTTAAGAACAAGGGCCGGTTTAGAGCTTATATTTAAAAACCTTTCAAAACATATGAGTAAGGTCATCCTGTTTAAATGTTCCTTTAAACAATGCGCGCCATCCATTACCAATGCAATAATAAAAGGCAGAGTATGCAAGGTTCCCCAGCGATAACAATCGCGGTCCCGGGCTCGGCTAGCGGGCTCTACGGTCCGTACGGAAAGATAAATAAGCGTGAGGTCATCGTATCCGTAAGAATCCCAAGTGTCATCGGTTACGGCCGCATCGGAGCACCCTGTATGGTGCAAGCAAGCGACCTATCTATCAACATAGATCATAAAAATCATAATCAACTCAGATCACACAGTCTCAGTTTTTAAACAATCAATTCCTCCTACTTAAATCTATTGAATATCAACAATGGCGGGACAAAACCAGTCTCGCGGGTCTATTCTCCTCGGCAATTGATCGTCCCAACAAGCGATCCCAAAGATAAATAAGTCAGAGCACCCTCGAGTCTTTCTCCTCGAGCACCTCATATGATCGGCTCAGCAAGCGAACAGACTAACGAGCTCTTACCCTCGCTAACAATGCGGACTATCGGGAGAGGAAACATACCCGCGAGCTCTTACTTGTATCATGGTCGGTGTACTCATCGAACATGGCAGGGAGCTCTCGGGCCGGCTTACTAGTGTGCTCGCACCGCCGCATGCTTCAAGGCGGCGGCTGCCTAAGATCCCTAACCAAAGGGCTACTCGCGCCGGCGAGTCGCACTGCCTAAAACGACTGGATCAGCGGTGTCACTACTCCGTGCGAGGCCCTGGCACTCATCGCGGCTGGCTAGGCGCCAAGCGGGCTAACAATGCAGTTCGGCGGGTGGCTCGGAAGGCGGGCTACACGAACTAGGCGAGCAGGCTACTATCTTACGGCGTGTCTTGCGCTGCCTGCTCTTATGCGGCGTGGTAGCTACAATCATGTAAGGGCAAACCGCCTCCCCGGCAGTGCAGATGGGGACCTAAAGCGCGTGTATGTCGCGCTGGTGCGAGGCCCTGATGACATCATCATGCGGCCTGTCTATCTACCAAAATAAATCAATGATTCTAGGCAGCCAATGTGCCTTGCAGTTGTGAGTTTCGTCCTAGCGGGCCGTTAAACAGACGGGAATCTAGGCTGTATGCCTAGAAAGTGGTAGCACTACATCATCCAGGAAGCAATAAGGCGTTACAAGCTCTACTCCCGACACACGTTATGTCATGCTTCTCGACATCGGAGAGGCACACACCCTATACTCCATCACAACCACGGGTAGAAATCCTTACATTCTTGTGCGAAAATAATCACAAATCAAGCACCTAGAGCTAGACATAATCGAACCCAAACAACCCTAAACATGAAAATAAAGCAATTAAATGTTGGAAGAACAATACATATTCTGGCAACTAACCATGTAATAACATCCTAAGTGCAGAGATCAAACACATGGGGCAAATACCAGAAGAAAAGACTATCATGCTGGGAATAACTATACAGAGCAACCAATCGAGACGACCAGCCCCGACTGTGAGCGACACAGGCGCGGTGAAATGGTATCCGAGTGGTGAAAGCGAAAATGGCCCGACAAATCTCGACGCGGGCGCTGGGCAGAAGCCACAACGCAACCTGGCGACCCGCACTCCAAATAAATCTGTGACGGCACAAGGCCCCAGCAGCTCGAGCCTGTCAAGCCACAGAGCTTTACGGTGGCCTCGGCAAACACCGACCCCAGCGCCCAGCGGCGTAGCAGAGGGCCAGCTGGGAAGCGCGGCGGCAGCGGCCTTCGAGCTTCGGTGAGTATTGTTTAGAAGAAGCGGCGGCGGCAGTTTTCCGTCAGTCAGCCCAGTCGTCGGTCTTCCGGTATGCACTAGGGTATTTTAGTAATTTAGCGGGCGAGAACTCAAATGGTTATGTCTTTCGGTCCACTTAAAAATTATTGGATGGATTTTAAGTTTTTGAGGCTTTGTGGTTTAGGTTTGAGCATGGGTAGATGTAAAAATAAAGTGTCTTTGTCTTCTTGTAGGGGTTTGAAACTCGCTTCGGGAGAAAGCTTGTATGTGTGCCAATTGAGCCATTAGGTGCTCTCTTGTTGCTTTCTGTTCACATCTTAGTTAACCTGGATCTTTGGTGTGGTGCATTTTTAAATGAAATAGAAATTAGGTTTGATTGTTTCCTCCAAAGAGTCTGGGGCCGCCCAAGCTTTCTCCCAAGCTCTCTTGATTCTTCATCCTGCGACTCTGGATCGTTCTTCACCTCGGGTAAGTCTTCATCTCTTCATCTTCGATTGGGTGTTCTGTTGCGAAGTAAGGAGAAGAGCTTGTGTGTGTGTGTTTGCAGCGGTGCATGACACATGCCGGACTGCCCAGCGAGAAGCTCAAAGGGCCCGGGTCGCTTAGCGGCAAGCGGTTGGCCATCAGCCGGCAGCCCAGCGAGGGTGCCGAGACCGCAGATCCGGACCGCCCCAGCGTCCGAGCATTGCGCGTCCGTCGCGCTTTCGACTCATACAGAAACGTCGGTGCCACCAGCTCCGCGCGTCCTCTCGGCACCGCGTCATGCGGCTGCTGCCGCTGCCCGGGCCGTCAGCCGTCGCGTCGGGCTGTTCAGCCCAGCGCTCGTCTCAGTCCGCTTCGCGCCGCGTCGTGGGTGCGAAACGGCACTTGGCAGCGTGGCCGTGCATGCTGAAGCCTACCGCTCAGTTCATACCCCGTCAGTCGGCTGGGCGTGTCTCCGCCTTATCAGTCCCCTGCTGTCAGCGCAAACCCAAGAGAATTTCCCGTCGTTGTCACGTTCGCCTCCGCTGTGCGTGCGTAGTGCTCTGAGGCATGACTTGTTATATTTTTAGGGCTATGATTGTGATTTCTATTGTGTTTGTTAGGTTCGCATAGCCTGATCGTCGCCGTGAGATTTGTGTGTAGTTGCCCGGCCAAGGTAAGGATTTCTAACACGGATGTGAACCCTGCGATGTTCTATGTGATTATTGTTTGTATGTTTGTTTGTGATTACGGCATGTATAGTTTAGGTGCTGTGCGAAATCACACTAGCATGACCTGTATGTTGTTCTCATGTTAGCCACGCTAGGTGTTCAGTTCTAGCATGCTACATATCATTCTCGCGAGAGTACCATGCTAGGTTCAGACCGCGGAGGAGCACGTTTTGGATTGTATGGATTGTGTTATTGATATGATAGGTTAGTGTGGTAGGTAGCATCATCGCACGATGCATAAAGTATATCCATGGCGGACGTCGTGCAGTTCCAGTCCCCGGACCGTAGGTTTAGCTAACGGCGGCCGGTGGGAGGCCACGCAATCTGGGTGAGGGTGGCAGGTATTAAAATGCCCCAGCGGTCGATGATGACTTGCATTGCTGTCGTCGACGATCGGCAAGCACGTCCTCAGGTGTCGCGTAGCCCTGATTGCCACTGCAGGCAGGGCGCCTTCTGGTGCAAGCCTATCACGCATCCGCCTTTAGCCTCGAGTGTGGTGGTTGGTGCATAGTTCCGCGGTTCAGGTCTCACACTCGGTGGACAGATCGGAGATTTAGTTAAGTGTGGTAGTGGGACATGGGGACCTTGCCATCAGGGCCGGCACCCCGAGTCCCATGCAGGTAACACGCGCGGCATGCTTACGCTCATTCGGCGCCGGCCCGGGAGCTCTCGGGATCTTGAGCTAGTGTACCTTCAGACAGACGAAGAAGTGTGTGTAGAAGATGGCTTCTCGTATGTAGCGGCCTGGGTATTGTGTGGTGGATTATCTAGGACTAAGACCACGAGTTGGCATCAGAGGTCAAGTGTGGACTTAAGCTATGTGCTCTATTATGTGTTTATGTTCACGACCTGCATACACTCATCTAGATGACTATGCATGGGACATGTGTACGAGATTCTTACTTGAGTAATCTGCTACTCACCCTTACTTATCTTTCGGTAACCATGGCGGCGGCAGGATGGTGAAGGAGAGCTATGATCATGGGAGTGGCCGCCTCTGATTTTTATTTCTATGACTCTTGTCTTTCATTTCCTCAATCGTGCGGACACCCGAGCCCCAGGATGTTTACGAATGATTTTGTGGATTCTCGCTTTATTGAATTTGGAGGATGTTTCAAATGTTTTAATAAATCCCGATCAGTGTGCGCTTTGGAAATGTATTTGCTTTGAACAGTGTTATACAAACTATATTGATCTGATTGAACCTTGATTGTTTTGTTTTAATTGGGAATCTAAAACTTATTTGCATATTATCCTTTCTTTTTGAATGTATGCATTGGGTAAAGGTTTATAAAGCCCCTTTTTAACCGGTCGCTGATGTACACAGCTGAGTCATAGACTAGGTGACTTTTGTTGTAGGTCGTCTTTCCATGATCGGCACTGCAAACGACACACATGCGCTAAGTTTTACATTTTTAGAAAAGGTTAGAATTTACAATACTTCATCTAGTGTATGTGTAGTGTGATGGGATGACTGGAAAAGGCTGACTTGGTTTTGCGAGCCATCATGCCAACTTTCAGAAGCAAATGAAGGCGAAATGGTTTGTTTATACTTGTTGAGGTATCGGATAGATCCATGCCTGACATCGTTCGGAGGGTGCTTAGCTGTTGGCATATTTCCAGGCCGATTCTTTTCGCCAGTGAGAGGTGGTGGTGCCGGCGTATCGCGGTATGTTGTCGCACTCTGAGCGATTGGCATGTCGGCCAGGGAGTTGATGGTCGTGGTTGATGTTGAGGCGTTCAGTTTGGTTGTTAGGCGCATGCGTTTGGCCGGCGGTTGAGTTGTAGAGGGGTAGAGGCTGCGCAGTGAGACTCTGGCGGTGTGCTCGGCCCATGAGAATCGATGGCGGTGCTTTAGCCATCAGTGAGGAGCTGGAGACCCAGCGCATAGAACGTAGCAGTGGAGGAGTCGGGCATGGTGCTCGGTGCAGGTCTCTTGCTATTTTCCCAAAGGTAGTCTTGAGCCGGAGGTTCGTGGAGGCATGATCAAAGTGAGTTTATTGGATGAGTTTGTTACGCGTTTGTTGAGGCCCCGGGTTTGGCAAATGGATGCACAGAGCTCCGCGATGTTTTAGTAAGTCCACGATAGTAGTAAAGTAGCTGGCAGGTGTTTGAGTTTAGCATCCGTGTGTGATGCCTGCTTTATTCGCTCGAGTGCTGGCCTGTGGTTGCTGGTTCATCGGATGGTGGTGGAAATCCCTGTGAGAGGTGGTCGAGAGTCTCCACGATCGCTCGGTGTTTGGCAAGTTGTCGCAGTTAGTGGCTCTGAGGCGGAGAAGGTCATTCCTCCCTCTCTCAAGCAAATGTTTAACACAGCCCCTCTCTCGGATGTTGATTTGGTAGTAGTAGCACTTGAGGTGCATTATTGGTGTGCCACTGGCACTAAGTGCAGTTGAGTGCTTGAGTTTGGCTTGCATATGGTTCTATGCCGTCCCGAGTTCACAGACACTTCTTTGGATCCATTTATGGAAAATGCACTTGTTTAGTCGTGCGCAAGAGGGCTGGTAGTCGGTGGTAGTTGAAGGACCACAAGTGAAAGGATGTTCCGAGGAAGGCCGAGCTCTTCGGTTGGTTCTGCACGGGGTCGGTGGTCAATGAGGTTACAATGCAAGTGTTGAGTGCGGTGAGTCTCACGCAGTGCTAAGGCCAAGAGATCTTTGTGGTTGTAGCTCCTCACTCTCGGGGTGGCTAAACCCGAGCTGAGTGAGCATTGTAGATGCGAAGTTGGTCGGTCCGCCAGGAACCATGAGTTGGATGCAGTGATGAGTGGATGCTCATGAGTTGATGCTTGGAGATGAGTGGATGCCTATGATGAGAGACGCCTTATATGTAGCGCACTTGGTAGAGTCTTATAAATGTTCGTTGTCGTTCGTTATGTTTTAGCGAGCAAGGTTGCCATCGTTGAGTATCGGTGAAGATGGAACTTTGGTGTTCCTGATTGTTGTGTATCCCGGGAGTTATTTGTTGTGGAAAAGCTGTTAGTCTTGGATCTCAGAAGAGGTTGGGAGTTGTACACAAGTGTGTTTGTGTGTGGATTCGTTCTGTATGCAGGTTTGAGCATCCATGTAGGTTTGCTTGGAGATCGTGCTCCCGCCCTGAGAAGTGACTCCGGTGTGCTATAAGGCTTGGTGAGGTAAGGATACCGGGTTAGGTAGTATCAAGATTGCTGCTAAAGCAAGATTTGTTGTTGGGCCAGCTTGGCTGATCTTCTTGATCGTTATTGGAGTTCACCTGGCGAACAAGAATACTAGTAGCTAGCAGCGTGCGGGTTTGATCGCATGGCTAAGAGAGTTGTTCGGATCCTTCCAGAAGTTATGTTGTGGTGATGCTTTGAGTAGGAGGATGGCATTGTAAAGCCTTCGGGTTCCCGAAAGGCCAAGGAGTTGACTACGACATGGCTGGCGGAAAATTGAGCGTTTGTCAGTGCGATCTCTGGACACCAAGTGTGTGTGGCATGCTGCGCCAAGAACTCAGGAGGAAGAGCCCTCGAGAGCTCGTCGAGGCAACAGTGATTTCAGGCCGCTAGCCGAGTGTGTGCAGTGGAGTTAAGCGTGATCTTGTAGACTAGCAAGCTAGTGTTTATTTAGATAAATCCAGGAGTGGTTTTTCGTGTGAGTGGCAAGTTGATGCTGTTGACCAAGTGTGGATTGAAGTTGCTAGAAGTTTAGTTTGCCGGGCTAGTGGCTGTGCCATGTGCTGGTTGTTTTTCACATTTTCGATGTTGGAGCTGCAGTTTGGCATTTGGAGGTTGATGCATGATGGACCTGTTGTTCTCGGTGATTAGATGTTGCTTCCGAGTGGAGCAAGGGGCGATGTGTGGAGTTCTGCTGTTCGTTGGTTTATGCAGCTGGGAGCGCAAGCCTTGGGGAGTTGTCAGGGTTACTCTTGGTCTTGGAGCATGGTAGCGCCAGCTGAAGGAAAGTTTGTTCGCTGGTAGCTCTGCTGTCTGAAGCAGGGATTCTTGTGGTGTTCTAGAGTCCGAAAGGTTGTCCCCGCTCTATGAGTGTTTGGCCTAGTTGGTTAAGATTTTGTGTGTTGGCATGGAAGATGTTGTACCTTTGTAGTGGAAGATCTCCTTTGTATCAAATAGGGCCAGGGTGAGGTTGCACCATTGCCGGATTAGGTCCGACTTATCGAGGGATCCTGCTAGTGTAGCTTGCACCCGCACCATTGCTGGTATTCTTGTTCTTGCAGCTGGTGTTGACCTGCAGTGGAGTTCGTTATGAAGCCGAAAGGTGCATTGCTTCAAGCTTGAGGGTTGCTCGTCAGATGTGTTATCGTTTGGACTTGTGAGATGTGTTTCATATTTGAGGCAGCTTGTTCCGTTGTTTGCACCTGGAGGTTTAGTGGATGGATTGGGGCCTCGGTTGTTTGTTGTCTTGCCCCAGTGATTTGAGTCCAGCCAGAGATGAGGGATTGGCATAGCTATGCACTTGTAGTTGTGAGCTCCTAGTTCAGAGCACTGGTTGTTGGATTGTGTCGCGTGTGAGCTGTCGCCAGTTGAGGTTAAGGTGAGTTTGATTTGAGTATTACTCGCAGAGTCGACCTCACGCAGTGGTTCTATGCCATTTCTATGGAGTAGAGGCATGCAATACTAGTTGAGATGTTGCCATTACTAGGTGTGGCAACAAAGGTTTGTTCTAGGCAGCAGCTAACCGTGATTCAGAGAGTGTTTTAGAGGCTTATGAGCCGAGTGCGCTTAGTGTTTTCACCCTTGTCCGGAGGGTCTTGGGAGGAGGAGCCATCCTTCTGAGCTTGTCATGAAGTTGGTGCTTCTGATGAAATAGGCAGCGGAGCAGCAGGTTTTAGGAGGTTGCCTTGAGTAGGCCTTCTCAATTGTCAGGGTCATGTGGTTCCATTGAGGCATTGTGGCGTGTTGTCTCTAGGGCCTGAGAGAAGGTTGGCACTGTGTTGTTTGGGTCCTGTTACGCGCTTGCGCAGGTGTTTGTGCAAGAGGTTGATCATGGTTAGCTCGTGCAAACGCATGAGCCATGTCCAAGGCGCCGAAGTTCTGAGTTTGAGGTGACAAAGGCATGTTTTAAGATTGTGCTGTGAGTTGTGTTGAGTTTGTAGCGGGAGGCGAGTCTCCGTTGTTGGACCATTTGAGATTCTCGAGATTGGCGAGCGTACAAGGCTTTTTTCTGTCATGCGCCACCCGTAAGGTGTTCTCATGGCGGTGGGAGGCAAGATGTCTCTCGACTCATCGTTCATGTAGACTGAGCCTTTGTACTGATTGAGGATTTGAGCTTCGAGAGGAAGCTCGTGGAGTATTCTCGTCTCTAGACTAAGACGTTGCATAATCGTGAGATCCGCTTGTAAAAGTCTGTGAGGAGTTAGAGTTCAGAGGACGCTTGTGTGAGCTGGGAAGACGGGATGAGATTGGCGTGATTCCAAGTTATTGCAAGCTAGCTTTAAGGACTTCGAGGACGCAAAGTCATAAAAGGAGGAATATTGTAACGCCTGTGCTTTGCGCCAGCCTCCAGTGTATGCCCTGGTATTTTAGTATTTGTGTCAGCCGTGTCTTTTTTCAGCATAGCAAATTATTGGATGAATTTATGAAGGTTTTGAGGCTTTGTGGTTTGGTTTGATGGTAGATGCAAAAGTAAAATAGCTGAATGGAAATGTCATAGTCATAGAATAGCCGGTTTGAAACCCTTAGTCCAAAGTAAGAGATGTGCATGAGCCATTAGTGCTCTGTGTCCTTTTTCTGTTCACATCTTAGTTAACCTTGATCTTGTGTTTAGGCATTTGGTTAAACAAATAAAAATTAGGTTTGTTGTGTTTTCTTCTCCAAAAGACAGTCGCTCCCAAGCTCTCCTTGCCGATTCTTCATCCTGCACCCCTTGGGATCGCTCATCACCTCGTAAGTTCATCCTTTCATCTCTGACCGTGTTCTGGTTACAAGGTAATGAGAAGAGCTTTGTGTGTGTGTGTTAGTGTGTCTGCCAGATGCTCAGAGATTCTCCCTAAGATAGCTTCTCCCCGATCGCCTCATGAAGAAGAAGCCCAGTTTCCTTCAGATCGCGCAAAGAAGCTAGCAAGCCACCAGCCGCACCAGCCGCATCTTTCCCTGCCAGAGCTCTCTGTCTGCCGCTGGCATGTACTGCCTGCTGGCTACCTACGAGGCGCTGTACGCGCCGCAACGCCAGGCAGCGCCGCATCAGCTGCCTACTCGCTGCCGCTCGCCCGCGCGGGCCATTCGTCCGTCACCGGGCCTCGGCCGCACGCCGCTCGCAGGCCACGCTGGGCAGTACTATTCCGTCAAGGCTGGCCTGCTTTCATAATGCCAGGCGTCAAGGCACAGCTGCTGGGCTACTGGGCACTGCCTGCACAGGCTTCGCCCAGCTCACACCGCTGGCTGGCTCAGCAGCACTGGCCCTTCGCGGTTGCCTCCTTCCGTACGCCGCTGCGTTGTGTGCCTTGAGCCGAGCTCGCTTGTTTATATATTTTAGGGCATGATTGTGATTTATGTGTTTGTTAGGGTTCGAAGCAATAGCCTGGGATCGATCAGCAGATTTTTGTGTGTAGTTGTTCTCAGGCTGTAAGGATTTAATGGAGTTGTGTGACTTCCGGATGTTCTATGATTGTTGTTTATGTTTGTTGAGGATCAAGTGATATAGTTTAGGTTGCGTTCTCTAGCATGACGTTGTTTTCTCATGTTAGCCCATGCTAGGTTGTTCCGCTCTAGCATGCTCATCCTCGTGTCTGCTCAGTAGCCATGCCAGTTCGCTGTATTTGGAGCACTTTGGATTGTATTGATTGTATGTTATTGATATGATAGGTTAAAGTGTAGGTAGGCAGCATCATCCGCTCGCAAAGTATCTTATTCATGGCGGCGTGGACGCCGACAGCCGCCCTCCGACCGTTAGGGTTTAGCTAACTGAACGTAGGCCTCGCAATCTTGTGAGGGTGGCAGATCGCTAATGCCCTAACGGGCTCTGATGATGACGTGGGCATTGCTCGCCTCTCCGGCACGCCTCTCGGGCCAGAGCTCCTTGATTGCCACTGCCGCAGTGCGGACGCCCCTGCCTATCACGCACTGCCTCTAGCCTCAAAGGTGTGGTTCAGCCGAGATAGTTCACGGGTTCCGGTCAAAGTTCACACCTGCGCCGTCGACACCATCCGTAGATTTAGTTAGCGTGGATCGGACATGGGCAATTTCCACTAGACCCAGACCCCATAGTCCGCAGACGGCTGGCGCAGCATGCACGCCACACCCGGGAGAGCCCTCTGATCTTGAGCTAGTTACCTTCAGATTTGATCAGATGCGCCGAGGCTGACTTGGTTCTCGTGATGCGGACAGTGGTGTGGATTACCCGATCAAGACTGAGTTGGCATCCGAGGTCCAAGTGTGACTAAGTTATGTGCTCTATGTGTTTATGTTCTGCGCATACACTCATCTAGATGACATGCATCGTATTGTACCGTAGGATTCCAATGGAGCACTTACATCACCCTTACTTATCTCTTCAGTAACCATGGCGAGCAGATACGTTGAGGAGCTATGATCATGGGAACGCGGTCAGTTCCCACTTTTTATTTATGACTTGTCTTCATTTCTGAATGGAGACGCACGGAGCCCAGGATGTTTTCAATGATTTTGTGGATTCCCGCTTTATTGAATTCGAGGATGTTTCAAATGTTTTAATAAAATTCTGATGTGGTGTACGCTTGGAAATGTATTTGCCTTGAAACAAAGTTTCCAGAAACTATATTGACTCTCTGATGAACTTGATTGTTTTGTTTTAATTGGGAATCTAAAAACTTATTTGCATATTATCCTTCTGAATGTGCATCAGTAAAGGTCTATACGAGCTCTCTGGTTACCCTCTCATCCAACCTCTTCCTGCAACACAGGACAACATGGGACCGGCCTAACGAATGGAGCCACCGTATCTCTACGATACGTAAGTGCGTTGATATCGTCCCATCCACGCACCAACACACAAGCCCTCAACGGTCGTAATCCGCTGGGAAATCATTCCGAGAATTGATGAAAAGTTAGCGGTGACATCGATATCCTCCCAATCACCACCATCCGTGACTCCGAGAGAAGTCCAAAAGTTAGGCCGCTAAATCGCATCAAAACCCTTCTCGATAATCCATGAGATCCGCTTCCATTCACTGACCTAAAAATACCGCCATTCATCGATTCGCCTTACTGTGATACAATGCGCCGCGGCCGAACGAAGATGTGCGCCTCTGGTCACCGCGACTATCACCCAAATCGCGCGCTCTTGGTCAGTCGACACAA
This sequence comes from Sicyos edulis, assembly GCA_036507275.1. NCBI lineage: Eukaryota > Viridiplantae > Streptophyta > Magnoliopsida > Cucurbitales > Cucurbitaceae > Sicyos > Sicyos edulis. Next base: position 17,786,131 of record CM071853.1, on the reverse strand, counting down.
TTCTCACGGTGACTCACTATCCATGGCACACCATGAACTCTCCTTCCCATTTCCATCGAGTCCTTGGCAAACCGTCGCCTAAATAAACGATAAAGTCTTCTCCGTTTCGTCCACTGTGTCCCCTGTAAGGTACACTATCACTCTTGAGATGCGCAACAGTCCAAATTTCCACCCTCCCCTCACAACCAATCTTTGTATATAAAGTGATCTTCTATAAGACGACAAGGGTGAATACGTGAATAAACAAAGTCAAAGTCCGACCACAAGACTGACCAACTAATCGGGTGCGGCCACTCTGGCCCATCCACCGTAAGGTCGAATCTCAACAACGTCTCTTGATGCGAATCATTCTTGCCTATGCAATTGGCTGGTAAGCACCATCTCCTCTCGCTCACCCGAGGACCATCACGACTACAACTAATCTTGGCGCGGTCACCGCAAACCGCAGCTGCGACGTTATAATCTACTCAAAGCATCGCAAACCCGCAGCTACATTGTTTACTCCGATCAAATCCCATACCTTACCAACTCCGCTAACCATCTCTCTCGAATATACAAAGTCAAAACCGCCACAAGTCATTCAATGTGCGCGGGTAAACATCCAATCCGCGCGCTATAATCCGTAAGCGACCACATACCAATGAGTACAAAATACCTCCATAACCTCCCATGAGTAATCTCTTACCAACTCTAACCATCTCTCTCGCAGTAATCTTCGCTACGAGATACTTGAACTTCACCTCCCCACAACGAGTAAATAGCGACGCCTTTCTACCGCCAACTTCAGCATCAACTGCATCGCCAACTACGCCGCTACTCCGATGGTATCGCTATCATGAGTGTTCTTACAAGTTAGCCATAATCAAAGCACACTCGCCATCAACGATACCCTAAACCTCGCTGACGAGTGACTTGTAGGCAGCGTAAAAGGACGAACCGACAGAGTTACTTCGAGAATACTCTGGCCCACACAACTGGCCACCAATCCATCTCTTGACCTTCCTCGCCGAACCACGTAAAGCCTAGGAAGCCATTGGTCACTGCCGATAAGTGACGCGATTTGCTGACTCATAGCATAGGCAATTCGACGGTCCACGGCTATTCGCATCAACCACAGGCCACCGCCCCAACCAGAATCAAACTTCTTTAGACCTCGAAGTCTTGATTTTCTCACACTCAAGCATGCGCCAATGGTCTTCTCTCCGGAGACCTCGCCAACACCGTGCCACGGCCGCCCACATCGAACTCGATGAACACGATGGTGGAGCTCGCACAAGCCCTACCCTATCACATTATTAAGCGCCGTCCCATGTCCATGACAAACTGGGCATGGGCCTCGCCGACGAGTGACATACGGTTCCAAACAAACTCGGACTACGAGAGTACTAGTGACCAAACCTACGCCACTCATCCAGTATCGGCCTCGCCTTTACGAACTCACGCTCCGGCCAATGGTCAGATCCCCGTCATGAACCCCGGCCGCATACGAATCTCGACGTCTTCCACCTTCCAACCAGCCTTCGAATCACATTTGGATACACACTCTCGCATAGCCGTTTTCCTCAAAGCGGCACAAGCCGATTCGCACATGGTCTTCTTTATACGCTCGCGTACCTCGATCTGACATACATCCGGGATATCCATCCTTCTTTTCAATACCACGATGCGGCCGTAGAACGCCAAAAATCCTTCTTTTTTGAACCCACATGAACGCCACGGACACACTAACATGACTCGACAAACTAACATGACTCACCGTGACGACCTATCTCGGTCGCCTTAGGAATTGATGCGATCGGGCGGCTTCGCGCCTCGATCCGAAGGGACCATATCTCGCGCCTCCTGGAATGCTCAGATAATGATCTCGACATCCTTGAATTCTCGCAGACACGTAAACATCAAAACTCAGTGCAGCCAACATCAATACGGGCCGACGATACTTAACGGACCTTAGGCTAGAACGACCCACAGCTACGAAACGAACACACAACTCCACCCTCGACGGGCAACGAACTTAAAGAACCATCCTTCTTTTCACAAACAGGGCGGCTACAACTCCCAACTAACACTAATGCTTTCTTTCGCAGGCTAATCTAATGCTCCCGTGAATCAATGGTAGCAAACCAACCACTAGGGAGGGTCACCAAGAACTGAAGTCACGCCCCATACGATAGGCGTAACTACAGGGAGGGTCCCCTGACAATCATAGGCCGATGTGACGAGGGGCGCTCGAATGCCACGCAGTCCCATACTTGCAACAGATGAGCTAGAGATTTAGCAACCCCAGAATAGTCCTCAACTTAATCAAAGAAACAACACAGCATACCTGAATGCTCTAGGCACATCCTGCTAAGAAGCGCACTGATTGCCTCAGCACGCTGGCAAGCAAACACTGATTCTTAACTGTCAAAGCCATAGCTAGATAGCCGGCAGTACAGCTACCACAACCACCGCTTCCGAACGACGAGCTTTCATACCGACCAAAACTCATCGGCAAGGCGCATAGACTCCAACCGCAGAGCGGGCGAACGGATCGAGCTCTCAACACTACTTCCGCTCGAATCGGCTTTGGCGGCACTGGTTAGCTCTAACGATCATACTGGGACTTAGACCGGCGGCTATAGGCGTAGACTAACAATGAGCGTGAGCCCGCCTGGGCAATACCGCCATCCTTAATCTTATCTGGCTAATCAAGCTCACACCTAAGGAGCAGGAGCTCAAAACCTAGGCTCTAGGACTTTCCTAACAATCAAACAAGCTACGGCAACACGCCATATCGTGGAACAGAATCAAACAAGATTTTCCAAATGCGCAGTCCAGACGCTCTAAAACAAGAAGCGCACTCGCTTACATCCGTGGACGCTTTTCTCCCGAACGGTCCGAGCTCCACATTGGCCGACTGAGAACCATCGGGTCGCCATCACAAAACGCGTACCACAACGGAAGCACATCTAGCTCGGCCTGTGTTCACCAGCTCACCATCTTCCGAGCCTCATCACCGATGACTTTCCCACAAGTAGTACCTTTCGCGCCTGGTCCTCTCACCGTCTCTGCTCACAGGTGGACCCACCATCTCGGCACAAAGTGCATGAGCACTGGTACATGTACTCTGGAATCGCCTTTGCCCGCACCTACCGCCGATCCTCCGAGTCTAAACTTCCTCTTCTGAACGCACCACACCGGCCGCAGACTAACGCATCACCGCGTGGCTCAAATCACTTCAACGAATCAAGAATAACTTCACCAAAATATCAGATACATTCTCGATAGCCAACTCCTCGCACATCGTCCCGAAGGAGCCGATCCACGTGGCGGGCCCGAGCCTGATGTCACGAACCAACCTGGTGCAAGCACCGCCGACCGGTATCCGTCGCCATCTCCGCTTCAGTTCACTCCAAGAGCTCCAGCCGCAATCATCGGCTCTTAATATCGTCCTTTGAAGAACCACTAGCAACAATCTCGTCAAGGTGGAACTCCCACCATCAAACATTCGTGCCCATAGACCAGCAAAATCCTCGCAGGCCTCAGAGACAGCGCCTCCGCACATTATCTCCAGCTACGCCCGCCTTCGAGGCGTAACCGAGAGGAGCCACAGGTGCTCCATCGTTGTCGCCTGGGATGGGCCACTGCCGCCGCTAGTGTCGCTCACCGGTGGCATTCGATCCGAACTTCTCGTGCTTCCACTTCAAAGCTCGAGAAATCTCAGACCAACTCGCTCCCACGACGGACTCCGCCATATCTCCGCCTGGGCTAAGCATGAGGAGCCGAGGTGCTACTGGCGTGACACGCGAGTCATAAAGCCGCCGAAGGCTCGACTCTTCCCGGCCACGCTGTGGAGACAAGGCCTCACGCCACTCAACTCGAGGAGCCTCGCACTCGATTCCATACGACCGCCTCGAACTCGCCTCCAAACCGCTCCTCGAAGCCACGGCATCACACTAGGCGAACAGACGGTATTGTAAATTCTATCTGTCGCTTGGGAAACGAAAACAATGTCCCCGCAGACATCCCGACTCGAACCTCCTCTCCCGTGACCGCTCGCATGGTGCCGTGAATCAAACTTCTTAACACCTTTTCCTTTCTACGTATCCTAAATCTAGGCTCGAGCACCGCTTCTGAGGCCGATGCCGATGACCGACTCCACAACAAAAGGTCGCTTCACGTCTATGACTCATGCTTTGATACCATACCAATCAGAAAGACAGAGCCAAAGGGTACTCAATGAGGCCTGAATGCATGTAGTGAAAATAAAAGACACATAATGCAGATATTGATCAAAAAATGAAACATTCAACAACAACCAAAACATACATTTCTAAAGCATACTGATGTGAGATTTATTTAAACCATTAAAACAATCCACATGGAATCCATAACGAAGAAGAAACATCCCTCGCTCGCAGGCTTGCCTACATGCATTCGTGAAATAACAAAAGTCAAGAGTCATGATAAATAAAATAAAATAATCGTAGAGACGACGGATTCCATGATCATACTTCTCCTCTCCTCACATCACGCGCGCTTTGACGTACAACTACGTAATGGTGAGTAACGATTACCTCTAAAGAAGAATCTCTCCAGTGCAACACGATATACATGATCATCTAGATGAATGTATGCAAGCTGGCGAGTACAAACAGAAAGGAGCACAGCTAAGTCCACACTTGACCGGATGCCAACTCGGTCTTAGTCGGAAATACACACAACAACTAACGCTTAATATCGGACAAGTCGGCTCGCCTCGGCTGCTACCGCTGAAGGTGCACGCTCAAGATCAGATTTCCACCGGCGCCAGTCACCGCATGGCGCCGCAAACCGGGGTAGTAAGTCGCCTGTGTTCACCACCATGCCTAACTCAAAACTCGGATCGGTCACCGACCCGACAACTGCTGCCCGCGGGTAAACACCAGAAGCGGCCCTGCGCAATCAAGTCGGAACGTGCTCATCATCCCACCATGAAGCGGCCTGCCCTACCATCGTCCACCTCACCCAAGATTGTGGCTCACGGCTGTAGCTTCGCGCTCAACGCCCTGCCATGATACTTTATGCATCGGGCCCTGATGATGCGCCCACCGGCTGGGATCTACCCGAACGGACGAGAATTCAATCAATGGCGCTAGCACATGACTACGAAGATTCAATCAATGATACGTGCTCAACATGCTAGAATAGAACAACCAGCATGGGCTAACATGGAGAAACTAATACAAGGCTACCAAAGATATTAATGAGCACCTGCTAGGGCTAAACATGCTAGTAATCGCAACACGTATACAACAGGTCCACACAACCCGTTTGGAAATCCTTACCTTGGTCGAAGACTTCTAGTCGCGATAGATCCGCAAACCAACAATAATCGCATCTAAAATATCTAAACAACAATAGAACAAATAAGTCATCCGCGTGGAACTCAGCAGACGACGTGATCTCGGGCACCGGCAGCGGACGCTGCCTCAACCGGCGCCGCTACCGCACGACACCCGCAGCGACGCCGCGCCGCGAAGGCCGTTGGGGTCCCAAGCGACGCTACACCAACACGGCGCAGGAGGGAGCGTGCCGACCGGCGGAATGCCAAGACCGATTGCACCATGACGGCGACGCGGTCCACGCCAGGACTCCCGAGAATTTCTAACGCCCTGCCAGCGACGATGCGTGGC